>OZ007507.1:2796499-3061300 GCA_963931865.1 Axinella damicornis
GATATTATAGCATCTTCTCAACAAGAGTCTGCCACTGCGTTTCCACACTCTAGTTTGAATCGTAGCTTAGAGTCTGTGGCAAGAACTGAACCACAACCCATTCATTCCACAAGAACAGCTATACATGTAAACAACCAGTTTGCTCAAGATATTGCCTCACCTTCGTATCCACCATCCAGTTCTGCTGCTACACGTACAAACACAAGCCTAGACAGCACAAAACTCCCTTACGGAAAAAGGGAAGCCCAAGATGTGGTCCAGTCACATCCAAAAAAGAAAGCAAGACAGACCCCAAACTGTTACAGCACAAAACTCCCTTACAGAAAAAGGAGAGCCCAGAATGTGACTGGACCACATCCAATAAAGAAACTAAGACAGTCCCTGAACTGCTACGGCACGCAAAACCCTTACAGAAAAGGGAGAGCCCAGTCACGTCCAAAACAGGGAACAGGACGGATGTCATGCCTTTCAAATTTCTCTTTCTGTGATGAGAATCGTTTGCATGATCTTGCTGAATGTCCACCAGCACTCCAGTTAAGGACCTTACGTAATCACAGATCTGAATTGAGGAGATTTCTGCATTCACTCTGGGAGTGTAGTGTTGAGGAATGTGGTGGTATAAAGGTTACCCTCATAATCAAAACTCTGTACTGTCTACTGAGCTGTGAGGATCAGCAGGAGTGTGAAACGTTTGTTCACCAGGAGATTACATCTGACAGTGGTGAGGTACTTTTGCATGCACTCCACAGCAGTTTCTGCCAAATGCCAATGGAAAAGTCCTCAGAGAAAAATAACTGGTTCCTCGTTCTGCTTAGGGACACCTGCCATCTTTTCCAGCTCCTGCTAAGTAAATGGCCAGAATTCTCACAGCACCTGCCTGTTGATGCTCTCCATGGTGCTGCAAACCAGCTTGCTTCTCAAGAAGTCCGGTATGGCGAGATACGGAAGTTAAGCCAGTTACTGGTAGAAAAAAGAGATGGTATTCGAAATGAGTTCTACCAAGCTTCCAGCTCACCACAACTCGGGGAAACAGAGTGTAATAGCATCTTGCCCACTCCAGAGGAGCTCAAACAAACAACTCTTCCACTCACACTTGCAAAGAACCAAGTAAAAGGTTGCTACTGTAGCACAGAAGCTTACCTTGATTGCCATTACAACCTCCTGAGAGAGGATTTCATTCACCCACTTCGCTGTGCCCTTCACCAGGTTCAATCTCCAGAGAACGATGAGAATTGCTTGGAAGTGAAGGTTTACCACAGTGTCCGTTTCAATCAGGGAACCACCACCCTGCCAGGAGAAGGAAAGGTCTTCCGGATTAGCTTTGAATGCCCTAAAGTGAAATGGGAGCATAGTAAACTCTTCACCTATGGCTCCTTGGTCTGCCTCTATCGAGATGATTTTAAGGAGGTGGTGTTTGCAACGGTAGCTGAAAGAAAGATTGAAGATCTGAAACAAGGAATTTTGACGATCAAGCTACAAAGCAACATCGATGTCCTTAGTTTCCCGCCTGAGCTCTGCTTTAAAATGATTGTTTCAACGGCATTCTATGCAGCATATTATCCAGTTCTGAAGCGTCTTGAGCAGCTGAAGACTCCGGATCCTGGCTCTCTGGTTGTACTGCCTTTCTCAAGATACCTTGTTGAGTGCTCCTCAGATGTCAGTCCTCCAGCTTACCTGCAGGGAGAAACTGAAGAAATGGACTTAGATGGAATTGTATGCAAGTACCGTTCACCAGATGAGAAGGAACAGTTGGATTGCCCCTGCAATAGCATGGTGGATGTGTTTGACCAGAAGGCTTGGTCTGCTCTGCAGACTCCAATCCTTGATCCCTCACAGAAATCAGCTCTTCGTGCTGCTCTAACCAATGAACTGGCTGTCATCCAGGGTCCTCCAGGAACTGGAAAGACTTACATCGGTTTGAAAATTGTTGAAACTTTGCTGAACAACACTCACCAGCTGGGAATGAATGGCCCCATTGTTGTCGTCTGCTACACCAACCATGCTCTGGACCAGTTTCTGGAAGGGATACTGGAAATTAATGCCATGAAGAACAGGCGTATACGGAAAATGATAACTATCCAGAGAATTGGTAGTCGAAGCAAGAGTGAAAAGGTTGAAGAGTACAGCATACAGAAAGCTGTGACAAGAGCATGCCGTGAAAAGAGAATTTACGGTTGCTCGCCACATGCAGTCCAAATGCTCCAGTCAAAAATCCAAGCCATTGAAGAACTTCTTCAAGGTGAGTTTGTCCCGTACAACTTCAAAGTGTACTGCTCCATTTTTTCAATGGAAACAATAACTGAGCTATCGCGGTACTGTGGTCTTCGCTGTCAACAACCACTGGGAGAAGGCATCCTTGCTGAATGGTTGAGTGTGGACTTTAAAAGGGAGATTGAAAAGTTTCAACGCAAAGCAGCACCTGGTGACAGTACATATGACACTGTGTATGATTACCACCGAGAGATTGAAGACCATCGTCGTATTGCAAGTGAAGATGATGATGACCATGATAACTTCCTCCACAAAGCTCTTGGAGAAGCAACAGTCAAGAAGTTTATCACAAAACTTAAACCAGTACACCCCAAATCTGAAACACCAAGGCATGTAGATTTGTCCTATAATATACCAACACATGAGCGCTTGGAATTCTTCAAGAAATGGCTTGTACATCTGAAAACTGAGCTACAGCGAGATCTGAAGAAAAAAGAAAGAAAACGGAGAAAATACTTGAGAATGAGGGATTTCCTTCAGGTCCAAATCTTAAAAGAAGCTGATGTCATCGGCATGACAACAACCGGAGCTGCCAAGTACAGCAGCATCATGTCCCAGATTGAAGCAAGGACGATTGTAATTGAAGAGGCAGCTGAAGTGCTGGAAGCCCATGTGATCGCCACTCTAACCCAACACACACAACACCTCATATTGATTGGGGACCACAAGCAGCTACGACCAAAGACAACAGACTACGCTCTTGCCCGTGAGTATCACCTCGACATTTCACTCTTTGAGAGGTTGATCAACAACAGCTTCCCATCTGTCACTCTTGAGATCCAGCATCGAATGCGACCAGAGATTTCCAGGGTCATTTCTTCCTCAATATACAGTGGCAGGCTGAAAGACCACCCATCAACACTGGAGTACAAAGACATTGAAGGAATGCGACACAACATGTACTTTGTTGATCACAGAGAACTAGAAACTTATGACAGCGAGAAGAGCCCTGCAAATGATCATGAAGCTGTCTTCCTTTCCCGGCTCTGCCTCTATCTATGCCAGCAGGGCTACAAACCAGAGGAAATGACAGTAATCACACCATACACAGGCCAGATGTTCAGACTGCAAGATGTGTTTAGAGCCAACAGGATCATGAATGTCCGCATCACTCCAATTGATAGCTACCAGGGGGAGGAGAATGAGATCATTCTATTATCTCTTGTCCGCAGCAACAAAGCAAATATTCCTGGTTTTGTGAAGGAGAGTAATCGTATCTGCGTAGCACTCTCACGGGCAAAGCGTGGGTTCTACTGCATTGGGAACTTTCAACTATTCAAGAGACGCTCAAAGCTCTGGCAGACCATTGCACGTGACCTCAATGATAGGGGTTTGATTGAGAGCTCTCTCCCACTTCAATGCAGCAGCCATGGAACAATCACCAATGTTTCCTCTGGGAGTGACTTTGACAAAGTCAGGGATGGAGGGTGTGACAAGCAGTGCAATGCTCGTTTGCCTTGCAACCATATCTGCCCCAGACGCTGCCACCCCAATGTTGACAAGGTGCACAAGGAGCCCTGCAAGAAGCCTTGTTCAAAGTACTGCAAGGCTCTACAGCACAGGTGCAAACAGCTATGCTATGAAGAATGTCGTGACTGTATGGAGCCAGTTGAGAAGAAGATTGCGAGATGTGGACACAAACAGCAAGTGCCCTGCTATCAAGACCCAGCTGAATTCGTATGTCAGGAGAGGTGCCAGAAGGTCCTTCAGTGTGGTCACACATGTGCAAAGAAGTGTGGAGAGAAATGTGTCAACGAGTGCCGAGTTTTGGTTACTCGTGACTGGCCATGTGGGCACACGGGTCAGGCAGAGTGTTATGTGACGAAAGAGAACCACTCCCTGCTGCGCAAGTGCAAAGCCGAATGCAATGAATTGCTTGAATGTGAGCACAGGTGTACAGGCACATGTGGAACTTGCCACCAAGGGCGCCTGCATAAGAAATGTTCGGCCAAATGTGATAGAGAGCTACTATGTAGTCATCTGTGCTCAGATAAATGTGCCCAAAATTGCCCCCCTTGTCCCAAGAAATGCATTTTTGCCTGCGCTCATGGGCCATGTGGTAACAAATGCAGCACAATTTGTAAGCCATGCTCTGAAAGGTGCGTGTGGGAGTGTAAACACTTGAAATGCACCAGAAACTGTGGAGAGGTCTGCGACAGGCCGAGATGTAACGAGCCATGCCCCAAAAAGATACGCCGTTGCCTTCACCGTTGTCCTGGGCTGTGTGGTGAGCAGTGCCCTGTAGATCACAATGGCGATATCATTTGTCGAATTTGTGACAAGAAGAAGTGGAATGAGCTGTTGCAAGACATTTTTGGAACTGAAGAAGAAGCTGGAACGAGATTTATCCAGCTAGTTGACTGTGGCCACATATTTGAAGTCACAGAACTCGATCGTTGGATGGACATGCATCCAGAGGATGGAAGACAAACAATCCAGTGGAAAACATGTCTTACCTGTAAGCGGCCAATCCTCAAGACTCTTCGATACTGCAACATTGCTAAACAAACTCTCGCTGACATGAACGAAGTAAAAGCAGTTCAGTTTTTCAGCATGAATCGAGAAGAGAGAGAGAAACTGGAGCAAGAGACTGCCAGAATGGCATCTAAACACATACATATGTTCTTTCGTGGTAGCGCTGGTAGACTCACGCACTACAAAGAAGCAATCACATGCTTGCCAGATGCTAGTCTCAAGCAAGATCATTTGATCCTTTGTGCAGCAAGCGATGCACAAAAAGCTTATCAAGTAGTGGTTCAGCTCCAAAGCTGCCATGATCCCGAGGGTTGTAACCTGAATGAGAAGGTTGCTATCCTTCTCAAGCAAAAAACGAGTTATGACGAATTCCTAAAATCCTCCTGGCACAAGGTGACAAACCAGGTCCAATTGGATGTCCTTGCTGAGAGGCGTCGCCTCATGTTGCTAGCCAATACCTACAAACTTCTTTATGACAGTTCTGCAACCAAGACACAAGTAGAAGCAGGTGACTTGTCTTACCTACAGCACATCAGAAAGACTCACGAAACTGTTGGAAACAGGATAGAAAAGCTTACAGATGAGGACCAGTATCGGTCAATGCAGTCCCGCTTTGGTGAGTTCTCAAGGAAGTATGGAGCAAAACTGACAGAAGAAGAACGGGAGATGATCATCAAAGCCATTCATGCCAAGCCAGGGTCATGGTACAAATGTCCAAAAGGCCATTATTATCAAATTGGGGAATGTGGGGGAGCGATGCAGGAAGCCATGTGCCCTGATTGTGGGGCTGCGATTGGAGGGAGTCGTCACCGGCTACAAGATGACAATGCTCATGCTGGCGAGTTTGACAATTCCGCTCATGCAGCCTGGTCCACAGGAACTGACCTAGCCAACTATGAGCTACTGAACATCGCACAATAGCCTACATATTTATGTGTTGTCAGTAGTGTACACTGCCACAAGGTGCATATGTGTTGTCAGTAGTGTACACTGCCACAAGGTGCATTAGGTGATGCTCTTACAGTGCATTATTGTAGTTGTTAATTTTTGATGGTTGTAGTGTACTGGTATAGGTATAGCTAGCTTTCGAGGCAGCTTTAGACGCAGCCTTCTCAACCTTTGCCCTGTCTATTGTAACCCCCTCCTATATTGTACTCAACATGCTCATGCTCTGAATTAGCTATGTCAGAATAATGGGATTACAGGAAAAGACATTAGCCTTGAGCATGCACTTTCCAATCAGACATTTGTTGCACTACTCAGTGACAGAGTGCTAAACAGTAGCTATTCGTAATGTTGCTTGCAAATCACAACAAAGACATGCATGCCAAATATCACTTCAAGCAGTCTGCACTAGCCAAGAACAGCCACCAAAAGCGCACAATGACACTCATATCATCGTGCGCTCTTGTAGCCACACATCAGTGGTTCCAGGTCAATTCTTGCTTGCATGGACAAGCTTTGTGGTCATTGTGTTCTGTGATACCTAGAGCTATAGCTAGCTACACTACTACGTAGCTATGTACTCAGTTGCAGTTTTGTCAGTTCATGAGTTGTGTGATTGTATAACACACAAACTATATAGCACCACAAACCCTTGGAGTAACGGTCAAGTATGTCCCTATGCAACAGTGGCTAGGGACCTTTCAGCCAGATGTCGACCTGGAACAGTATATATGATTGATCGACACTGGAGTTTGTTGCAACCAAAGAAAAGTTTTGAGCTGGAGATTTGCATGCAGTCTCAGTTCAAAACAAAAGATATAACCTTTGTTTTTATAAGCAGTCAGAATACTTGAAGGAAAAACTAAATCTTTGTTAATGCAGCCTTTTGCCCATTTATGGCTAGTAATTTGGATTGGGGATATTAGTATACTGTAGTGTATGTATCAAGCGCCCACCACGTATCAAGCCCCCCCCCCCCCCCCCCCCCCCCCCCCCCTTCACGACAACGTTACTGCACAGGGTCCAAAAGCAGTGTAGTCAAGGGCCCACCCATCACAAAAGTTTGAGCAGCATTTCTTAACCTCTGGGCGAGGTTGTGCATTCAAAAAGGCCGTTTTACAGTGAACTACGGCGTGCTTAAAGACGCGCGATCAATTTCTTAGCGTGAAAAATGGTCGTTGATATTCACAGCTTACAGCAGCACTTATTGTTACCCCGCGCGCGCATGCGCGAAGCGGGTTAAGCAATCGGTTTTGTCCGTCAGTCAGTCAGTCGTCTGTCGTCTGTCTGTCAGGCGAAAAAAATTGAAATCTCGCCACATAGACCCTCATAAACCATCGAAATGGAGTCAAACAATAGCAAATAGCAAAAAACTGCTCTATATGTACCTGACTGAAGTCAAGGCGCTCCGTTTCGCTGTATTTCGGCTAATTCCTACTTTTCATAACTATTCATAACATTGGCTCCACCTCTTCGTGACCTCAGAGTCCCATCAAGAACAAGACACGCAGTGCATTTGGAAACTTCATGCTTCGAGATGACCGCTAGGAAACAGTGTTTTCTCACGATCTATGTACTTCACAGACATCGTGGCTATTGTTTCGGCTGTTTTTTCCAGCTATTTCCTATTATTCGTAACGTTTGGCCCACCTCTCCAGCTTCACAATATAATTAGCCATGTTGTATATACGGTAAGGGGTCACTCCCACACCTTGGATATGGCCATACACGAACACAGTATATGCGATAGTAGCCTCGTTCCCAGGGACCTGGGAACGAGGCTAACGCAATAGCCGGGACAACAACACTCCTACACATTGCTGTGCCCTGTTCGATGCGCATCGGCAGAGATGTCACGTCGATTGTAGCCTCGTTCCCAGGCCCGAGACGGCGAGGAGAAAAGGGCCTGGTTTCCACTGCTTGCGCATGCGCTTAATTATCTGTAACCGTAACACGTATTCATAAGGGGGAGGGTGCAAATGACGTCTTCGTAGTCACATGGTCGAGGGTGTGACGCTACCTATTTTGCTACACTGGTCCTCGATCCGTGAGATGAGGGCCGACACAACCACAATTGCACTGCCACCAGCAGCAGACTTACCGGACATTCTTTATTCAAAACAAACGGAAGAGTCTGGTAGCATACTCATGATACTGACTCCACCCGGTCGGTGCCACGGTAGCCACACGAAAACATCCCATCGTTCAATCGCAGGTCGCTGTTCTAGCTCAATTCAGGAGCGCCTTGCCGCCTGAGGACATAGGAGAGCACGATCGAGAGCTGTTGTAACGTACGCCACTACTAAGTACTCGCTAGCTATAGTTAACTGTACGGATCACGTTATCCACTTCGACGTCACAAGTGTACAAACATAATCGAACGTCCACGGTGCCGGTGGAATTCCACCGCTAGTTAGCGCATGCGCAAACAGTGGAAACCAGGCCCTTTTCTCCTCGCCGTCTCGGGCCTGGGAACGAGGCTACGTCGATTGTAGCTGCACCGCATGCATCCTGACGTTCAGCGCGGGGTATGTGTTCTATGAACACCTCTAGTTTATACAGTGCTGAATGGGTGGGCGGATACTACATGCCTAAGTAGTGATCTAGCGCCCACCCCCGTGTCCAGCGGCATTCTATTTACTTGCTGTTTTGTTCCAGGCCACTTGTACGGTGGCCCTGGAGGGCCAAATTATCTACAACGTACAAAGTACATCGACAACGTACACCGACAACGTACAACGTACAAAGGTCAATCTGCTATCTACAATGACTATCTACAATGGCTATCTACAATGAACAACGTCCGCGTATCCGGTAAGCTCCCGGAAGTGACGACACGATACTGCTGGGTCAGTGCTTCAGTGCTTCAAGAGTCCTGTGCAGGAGCCGTAGGCTGCATTATATATATAATAGCAAGGCTCTGACATCCCTGCAGAGGAACTATAGAAATGCTGCTGGGGTCAGTGCGCACTGCTTTTAGGACTCCTGTGCAGGACTCTTGAAGCACTGCGCACTGACCCAGCAGTATCGTGTCGTCACTTCCGGGAGCTTACCGGATACGCGGACGTTGTTCATTGTAGATAGCCATTGTAGATAGTCATTGTAGATAGCAGATTGACCTTTGTACGTTGTACGTTGTCGATGTACTTTGTACGTTGTCGATAATTTGGCCCTCCAGGGCCACCGTACACTTGGCCTGGGAACGAGGCTAGCACTCGTAACTATGTAATGATGTCGGCAAAACTTCCAGGAATAATTCTCAGTCGCGTCTTTGTCTTTTACATAAATAGGCCTATTGTGCGAGAGTTGGATTACTTTGAAGCGAGAAACTGCAGCTTTTACTTGTGCAGTTCATTCAGTGGTCGACAATATTTGTGAGTTCCACGATGGATATAAACTGAGAGTAGTACTCTAACGTCATTATGCACGATACATAGAGATAGATAAATTAATGGATGGTGGATAGATAGATAATAGAGATTAGATAGATAGATAGATAGATAGATAGATAGATAGGTAGATAGATAGATAGAAAGATGGATAATAGATCTAGTTGGATGGATGGATGGATTATTGCATGAATATGTAGGTAGATAGATAAATCGCACCCCAAGACAGCGGGCCAGGTTGTGTGGATGTCTGTCCAGCAAGATAGCTAGTTATTCCATACCACTGGTAGTCCTGCAAGCCGCAGAATCATTGGTGCTAGCCTAGTACGTACATAATATGTTAGGAATGCCTAATGGACTCCGTGTCCCCCCACAATATTGGTCAGCCAGGAAGTGACTGCAGCTTCTATGTTGCCTTGGTATAATTATATCAAGATACTAACCAGTGCATGAATGTGCATGCATTTTGAAATAATTATGCATATAAATAGCTAGTTCAGCACAAAATTAAAAATGCAAGAAGTATGTAGCACAGCCTATATATTTGTGAAACTATGAACCGTTTGATAGTAAGAGGGCCCTTATGGTAAATTTTGCCAAATGGACTTCTCCCCATAGTGATGTTCATAGTGTATGTTGTATGCGTGCACGCTTTATGAACACTTTTGTGTGAAATAGGTGTGGGGTGGTAGGTTATCTTTTTTGTTCTTTTTACTAGTGTTGAGTCTGCATGTGGATGTAATACTTCCTCACCAAACACTGAGCTAACCTGAAATGTCCTTACTTAATTTTTCAATGAGTTCCATATTGCACAGCACCTATAGCTCTTTTTCCTATCAAATGGTGTATGAATATACTTTTCTTGATTGTAATAGGTGAATGCTTGACATGCATGATTCAATCCAGGTTTTGGGGAATATCCATGGTTCCATGATAACATTGAGTTCCAAGCACATGATGTAACTTAATTATTGTATTCATTGAGTTCCAGCATGTGATGTCTTGAAGGTCTTGCATAAATCTTGGGGTGTAGCCAGACCCCATTCCACACTGACCAATCATAGCTCAGTATTCAGTTAAATTCTACCTGAAGTATGTGATTAATGGGGAAGCTGTGAATTCCATAATTAAAAATTATCATGTCTGTTATTCATGATACACAGGAACTCTTCATGTGGCAGTTCTATATTATAGCTAAATATACCAAGAAAGCAGATACAAAGTTACTAAGAAAGCAGGCTCCAGTATTTCTGACTCTACTTGGCCAGTTGGCTGAACCAGTAGAGTTCTGAGGTAGGTAGCCCAATGTTTCGTCCGTTGAATATGGGATGTTGTTTAAAACTGCTTTATTTTGATGCACTATAATTATTGTTATGGATGTATTGCTGGAAAGGATGTGGCAGTGGAAGGGCAGGCAGTCAATGACCACTAGTGAGTGAATTTCTCCCTCTTGTACCCACTCCCTCTTGCCACTCCCTCTTGCCACTCCCTCTTGCCACTCCCTCTTGATCGCCTTGCAAACAGCCTGGACCAGTTTCAACCCATATTTGTGCTCTGTAGGGAGTCTGGCTGGAACCCCCCTAGTCTCATACCTAGGCCACTCCCCCTGGAAGGGTCTCGTAGGTTGGCACTCACTGTTTGCGCATACATGTAATAATTATTCTCTGTAACAGAACAATGTGGAAAGGATTAGATTTTTTTTATTTATTTTTTTTACTGAATAAATTTGTTAATTCTGGGTATTGGCAATAGCTACTACGCTAATACAGGCCAATAACCACGTACAAACACAAGAGCAAAAGTACAAGCACAAAGACATGACTAGTGTACGAGATAGTTAACTACAGCACGCTTAAAACTTTTTACGGTGTGACATGTGCAAATATCTCTAGGCAGACTGTTCCACAAATTAATGGCAGATGGAAAAAATGGTAAAAGTTTGAGTGTGCAAAGGGTAAGGAAAGTGATGAAGAGTGTAAGCGAATAAGATTTGGTATCAGTTCACAGTTGGATCACAAATGAGTTGTAGAATGCAAACAATTTTCTCACAAAACTAAAATTGATGGTCTGTCATATACTCCACCTCACAGGGCCACACTTAGATGCAAAGCCTCTAGCTTATGTTGGTTGGCTGTTTCTCCACTCAGGAGTACTAGTCAGGCAATAAGGTAGCCTTTTATGCTGTCAAAACATGCATTTTAGCCACATTAGTTATCAAAACAGCTGCTCTGTGCAAGGCATTGGCACCACAAGAGTGTTCTCGGTCGCGAAAAAGGCATTGAGTGTCTGTACCTTCATGTGCCTCAAGCCAGCCAAGTATTTCCCGACGTGATAGTCACTCAGTGAGGAGAGATTGGTCCCACAGTTGCAAAGTTAATTGGAAGGAGGCACTTCTTCTGCATCACAGTTAGCACATGTCCTCTACCCGGCCACTTCTGTAAAATTATCGTCTGTAAAATATCTGGACCGCATACCTCCGTATGCTATAATGAAGATTAGTGACCTGCAGTAGTTACCATAATGGAGAGGTGGTGGCCACAGTGACCACTATAGACAGGTTCCACTACAGTGTAATATCTGTGTCCAAATCTTTCTTCTATTGTGAAAGGATATTTTGCCAGTTTAGCCCCAAGTACATGACGTGCATGACTCAGCATGAGTCAGTGTGCTGACTCAACTGTGCATGACATGATTGTGCAGAATAAATGGGGACACGTAACCTAGTACCATATTCATCAGGGTCAATTCCAAGCATAATTATGATGCCTTAGTAAGATTTAGTGCATGACCGTGATTGAGCAGAATTGTCAGGTGTATAGTTGGGGGAATAGTAACCTGTATTCATCAAAGTCAATTCCAAGCAAGTGATGCCCTAGTGCATGACCATGATTGAGCAGAACTGTCAGGTGTATAGTTGGGGGAATAGTAACACTGTATTCATCAGAGTCAATTCCAAGCAAGTGATGCCCTAGCAATATTTAGTGCATGACTGTGATTGAGCAGAATTGTCAGGTGTATAGTTGGGGGAATAGTAACCTGTATTCATCAAAGTCAATTCCAAGCAAGTGATGCCCTAGTGCATGACCGTGATTGAGCAGAATTGTCAGGTGTATAGTTGGGGAATAGTAACACTGTATTCATCAGAGTCAATTCCAAGCAAGTGATGCCCTAGCAATATTTAGTGCATGACTGTGATTGAGCAGAATTGTCAGGTGTATAGTTGGGGGAATAGTAACCTGTATTCATCAAAGTCAATTCCAAGCAAGTGATGCCCTAGTGCATGACCATGATTGAGCAGAATTGTCAGGTGTATAGTTGGGGAATAGTAACACTGTAATCATCAGAGTCAATTCCAAGCAAGTGATGCCCTAGCAAGATTTAGTGCATGACTGTGATTGAGCAGAATTGTCAGGTGTATAGTTGGGGGAATAGTAACACTGTATTCATCAGAGTCAATTCCAAGCAAGTGATGCCCTAGCAACATTTAGTGCATGACTGTGATTGAGCAGAATTGTCAGATGTATAGTTGGGGGAATAGTAACCTGTATTCATCAGAGTCAATTCCAAGCAAGTGATGCCATAAGGTCCTGCAGCGCTGTGAATTACATTATTATTCATGTATCTCTGGAACTAGAAAGTGGCAGGCTCAATAACATTATTATTCATGTATCTCTGGAACTAGAAAGTGGCAGGCTCAATAACGAATCTACACATCTCCTCAGGCTAGCTGAACCACGTCAATAGCTTTAGGTATCTGCATCCAGTTCAGGAATGTCTGTTCTGTTCTGTACAAAATAAATGACCCTACAACTACTTTCAGCTACTATAATTAGCTATGCCTCGTGCTTTGATCCTCCTTTTTAAATTCCTTTTCTTCTGATTTAACATTTAACTCATTGGTTTTCTCATTCCATGGCTCAATTACTGTATGTTCTGAGGTAGCCCAGGCCATTGATGACTTGTTGCTTTGGTAATGAATGGTTGTGTTGACATAAGCCAAGACATGTAGCGTAAGTTGCCAATTATCAGCACATAAATAATGGTGCATCCTCATAGCTTACAACTCGATAGTGGCTAGAAGTTACGCCATTGATCAAATTAACTAGCCACCGCTCCATGTTGTATTAGTTATTCCATCAACATCTCTTGCCATGTGCATGCTGCAGTGATCCCTCTCTGTAAATGTCAGTAGAATAGTCAGTGAGCGTACAGTACTGATAATTGCTGCTGGCCAGTAATTGGTAGCTACCTTATGCTAATTCGTAAGGTAACTGACTTCTACGTTCATGGAAAGTTTCCTTGCAGTAACTTCTTTTGTGAGAAATCTGTGATAGCTATTGCTCAGTAGACTCTATGTATACTGGGATCAATCATTTCCTCATAATTATGTGTATAGCTACAACCTGTTGGCTTAGCAGCAGTCTTGGTTTTGCATGTGCATGTGTGCTAGTTGCCAGCCTTGATGAAGTCAGAGGGTTAATTAGGACAGATTAAATAGCTTGAACTCTTTCTATGCTTTATAGGAGTGGTCTTCGAAGTTCTCAGTCGAGTGCGATGACTTAAATATGCAGAGTAACGGACAAGGAAGCTCAAGACCACTAAACAAGAGGTTGTGGAGCCCTCCTGGACCTCCTGATGATCAAGCTCCTGCAAGAAAACGTCCATGCCTAACGCATGTAGTTGGTAACACAAATCGTTTGCCAGGTTCTCACGGTATAAAGAAAAGATATAGGTCAGATCATTTCCACAACAGACCACCATTTAAGGCAGATTCTCCCAGATGTAGGCCACGGTCTCTCGACTGCAGGCCTTCAAGCTCTTCCAGTTACAGTCCAATATCTCCAAGCTACATCCCAAGTTGCAGGCCAAGCTTTCCAAGCTACAGTGCAAGCTCTCCAAGCTGTGACCCAGGCCCGCCACATGGCAGGCCAAGGTTGCCCAGCTACAGTCCAATATCTCCAAGCTCCCCAGGCTACAGTTCAGGCTCTCGTAGCTGTAGGGAGGATATTATAGCATCTTCTCAACAAGTGTCTGCCACTGCCTTTCCACACTCTAGTTTGAATCATAGCTTGGAGTCTGTGGCAAGAGCCGAACCACAGCCCATCTATTCCACAAAAACAGCTATACATATACAAGGCATTGCTTCATCCTTGTATCCACCATCTGCTGCTGCATCATCTACACATACAAACACAAGCCTTGACAGCACAAACCTCCCTTACGGGAAAAGAAAAGCCCAAGGTGTGGTCCATTCACGTCCAAAAAAGAAAGCAAGACAGACCCCAAACTGTTACAGCACAAAACTCTCTAACAGAAAAAGGAGAGCCCAGAATGTGGTCCAGTCATATCCAATAAAGAAAGCAAGACAGTCCCCGAAATGTTACGGCACACATAACCCTTACAGAAAAGGGAGAGTCCAGTCACGTCCAAAACAGGACACAGGACGGATGTCATGCCTTTCGAAACTCTCTTTCAATGATGAGAATCATTTGCATATCCTTGCTGAATGTCCACCAGCGCTCCAGTTAAGGACCTTACGTAATCACACAAACAGATCTGAATTGAGGGGATTTCTACATTCACTCTGGGAGTGTAGTGTTGAGGAACGTGGTGGTATAAAGGTTACCCTCATAATCAAAACTCTGTACTGTCTACTGAGCTGTGAGGATCAGCAGGAGTGTCAAAAGTTTGTTCACCAGGCGTGTCAAAAGTTTGTTCACCAGGAGATTACAGCTGACAGTGGTGAGGTACTTTTGCATGCGCTCCACAACAGTTTCTGCCAAATGCCAATGGGAAGGTCCTTAGACTGGTTCCTCGTCCTGCTTAGGGACACCTGCCATCTTTTCCAGCTCCTCCTAAGTAAATGGCCAGAATTCTCACGGCACCTGCCTGTTGATGCTCTCCATGGTGCTGCAAACCAGCTTGCTACTCAAGAAGTCCGGTATGGTGAGATACAGAAGTTAAGCCAGTTACTGGTAGAAAAAAGAGATTGTATTCGAAGTGAGTTCTACCAAGCTTCTTCCAGTTCACCACTACTCAAGGAAACAGAGTGCAATAACATCTTGCCCACTCCAGAGGAGCTCAAACAAGAAAATCTTCCGATCATGCTTGCAAAGAACCAAGTAAAAGGTCGCTATTGTAGCACAGAAGCTTATCTTGATTGCCACTACAACCTCCTGAGAGAGGATTTAATTCACCCACTTCGCTGTGCCCTTCACCAGGTTCAATCTCCAGAGAACGATGAGAATTGCTTGGAAGTGAAGGTTTACCACAGCGTCCGTTTCAATCAGGGAACCACCACTCTGCCAGGAGAAGGAAAAGTCTTCCGGATTAGCTTTGAATGCCCTAAAGTGAAATGGGAGCATACTAAACTCTTTACCTATGGCTCCTTGGTCTGCCTCTATCGAGATGGTTTTAAGGAGGTGGTGTTTGGGACGGTAGCTGAAAGGAAGATTGAAGATCTGAAACAAGGAATTTTGACGATCAAACTACAAAGCAACAGCAATGTCCTTAGTTTCCCCCCTGAGCGCTGTTTTAAAATGATTGTTTCAACGGCATACTATGCAGGATATTATCCAGTTCTTAAGCGTCTTGAGCAGCTGAAGACTCCGGATCCTGGCTCTCCGGTTTTACTGCCTTTCTCAAGATACCTTGTCGAGTGCTCTTCAGCAGTTGGACCTCCAGCTTACCTGCATGAAGTGATGGACTTAGATGGAATTGTATGCGAGTACCGTTCACTAGATGAGGAAGAACCATGGGGCAATTCAGGCCCTTCAAGTGGCAGGCCAAGGTCTCCCAGCTACAAGCCTTCCTCTCCCAGCTACATGCCTTCCTCTCCCAGCTACATGCCTTCCTCTCCCAGCTACATGCCTTCCTCTCCCAGCTACATGCCTTCCTCTCCCAGCTACATGCCTTCCTCTCCCAGCTACATGCCTTCCTCTCCCAGCTACAAGCCTTCCTCTCCCAGCTACAGTCCAAAACCAAGCTCTCCAAGCTACAGGCCAAGCTCTCCAAGCAATATTATAGCATCTTCTCAAGAAGAGTCTGCCACTGAATCTCCACAGACCACGAGAGCTTTGGTGGATCTCTTTGACCTGAAGGCTTGGTCTGCCCTGCAGACTCCAATCCTTGATCCCTCACAGAAATCAGCTCTTCATGCTGCTCTAACCAATGAACTGGCTCTCATCCAGGGTCCTCCAGGAACCGGAAAGACCTACATTGGCTTGAAAATTGTTGAAGCTTTGCTAAACAACACTCACCAGCTGGGAATGAATGGCCCCATCGTTGTTGTCTGCTTCACCAACCATGCTCTGGACCAGTTTCTAGAGGGGATACTGGAAATTAATGCCACGAAGAACAGGCGTAGGAAAGGGATAAGTATCCAGAGAATCGGTAGTCAATGCAAGAGTGAAAAGGTTAAAGAGTACAGCATACACAAAGCTGTGACAAGAGCATGCCGTGAAAAGGGAATTTATGGTTGCTCACCACATGCTTTCCAAAAACTCCAGTCAAAGATCCAAGCCATTGAAGAACTTCTTCAAGGTGAGTTTGTCCCGTACAACTTCAAAGTGTACTGCTCCATTTTTTCAATGGAAACAATAACTGAGCTGCAGTTGTACTGTGGTCTTCACTGTCAACAACCCCTGACGGAAGGTGTCCTTGCTGAATGGTTGAGTGTAGAATTTAAAAGGGAGATTGAAAAGTTTCAATGCAATTCTGCACCTGGTGACAGTACATATGACACTGTGTATGATTACCACCGAGAGATTGAAGACAATCGTCGTATTGCAAGTGAAGACGATGATGACCATGATAAGTTCCTCCACAAAGCACTTGGAAAAGCAACAGTCAAGAAGTTTATCACAAAACTTAAACCAGTACACCCCAAATCTGAAACACCAAGGCATGTAGATTTGTCCTATAATATACCAACACATGAGCGCTTGGAATTCTTCAAGAAATGGCTTGTACATCTGAAAACTGAGCTACAGCGAGATCTGAAGAAAAAAGAAAGACAATGGAAACAATACTTGAGCATGAGGGATTTCCTTCAAGTCCAAATCTTAAAACAAGCTGATGTCATCGGCATGACAACAACTGGAGCTGCCAGGTACAGCAGTATCGTGTCCCAGATTGAAGCAAGGACGATTGTAATTGAAGAGGCAGCTGAAGTGCTGGAAGCCCATGTGATCGCCACTCTAACACAACACACACAACACCTCGTATTGATTGGGGACCACAAACAACTACGACCGAAGACAGCAGACTACTCTCTTTCCCATGAATATCACCTCGACATTTCACTGTTTGAGAGGTTGATCAACAACAGCTTCCCATCTGTCACTCTTGAGATCCAGCATCGAATGCGACCAGAGATTTCCAGGGTCATTTCTTCCTCAATATACAGTGGCAGGCTGAAAGACCACCCATCAACACTGGAGTACAAAGACATTGAAGGAATGCGACACAACATGTACTTTATTGATCACAGAGAACTAGAAACTTATGACAGCGAGAAGAGCCCTGCAAATGATCATGAAGCCGTCTTCCTTTCCTGGCTCTGCCTCTATCTATGCCAGCAGGGCTACAAACCAGAGGAAATGACAGTAATCACACCATACACAGGCCAGATGTTCAGACTGCAAGATGTGTTTAGAGCCAACAGGATCATGAATGTCCGCATCACTCCAATTGATAGCTACCAGGGGGAGGAGAATGAGATCATTCTATTATCTCTTGTCCGCAGCAACAAAGCAAATATTCCTGGTTTTGTGAAGGAGAGTAATCGTATCTGCGTAGCACTCTCACGGGCAAAGCGTGGGTTCTACTGCATTGGGAACTTTCAACTATTCAGAACATGCTCAAAGCTCTGGCGCACCATTGCACGTGACCTCAATGATAGGGGTTTGATTGGGAGCTCTCTCCCACTTCAATGCAGCAGCCATGGAACAATCACCAATGTTTCCTCTGGGAGGGACTTTGACAAAGTCAGGGACGGAGGGTGTGACAAGCAGTGCAATGCTCGTTTGCCATGCAACCATATCTGCCCCAGACGCTGCCACCCCAATGTTGACAAGGTGCACAAGGAGCCCTGCAAGAAGCCTTGTTCAAAGTACTGCAAGGCTCTACAGCACAGGTGCAAACAGCTATGCTATGAAGAATGTAATGACTGCTTGGAGCCAGTTGAGAAGAAGATTGCGAGATGTGGACACAAACAGCAAGTGCCCTGCTATCAAGGCCAAGCTGAATTTGAATGTCAGGAGAGGTGCCAGAAGGTTCTTCAGTGTGGTCACACATGTGCAAAGAAGTGTGGAGAGAAATGTGTCAACGAATGCCGAGTTTTGGTTACTCGTGACTGGCCATGTGGGCACACGGGTCAGGCAGAGTGTTATGTGACGAAAGAGAACCACTCCCTGCTGCGCAAGTGCAAAGCCGAATGCAATGAATTGCTTGAATGTGGGCACAGGTGTACAGGCACATGTGGAACTTGCCACCAAGGGCGCCTGCATAAGAAATGTTCAGCCAAATGTGATAGAGAGCTACTATGTAGTCATCTGTGCTCAGATAAATGTGCCCAAAATTGCCCCCCTTGTCCCAAGAAATGCATTTTTGCCTGCGCTCATGGGCCATGTGGTAACAAATGCAGCACAATTTGTGAGCCATGCTCTGAAAGGTGCGTGTGGGAGTGTAAACACTTGAAATGCACCAGAAACTGTGGAGAGGTCTGTGACAGACCAAGATGTAACGAGCCATGCCTGAAAAAGATACGCCGTTGCCTTCACCGTTGCCCTGGGCTGTGTGGTGAGCAGTGCCCTGTAGATCGCAATGGCAATATCATTTGTCGAATTTGTGACAAGAAGAAGTGGAATGAGCTGCTGCAAGACATTTTTGGAACTGAAGAAGAAGCTGGAGCGAGATTTATCCAGCTAGTTGACTGTGGCCACATATTTGAAGTCACAGAACTTGATCGTTGGATGGACATGCATCCAGAGGATGGAAGACAAACAATCCAGTGGAAAACATGTCTTACCTGTAAGCAGCCAATCCTCAAGACTCTTCGATATTGCAACATTGCTAAGCAAACTCTTGCTGACATGAACAAAATAAAAACAGTTCAGTTTTACAGCATGAATCGAGAAGAGAGAGAAGAAATGGAGCATGAGACTGCCAGAATGGCACCTAAACACATACATACGTTCTTTCGTGGTTGCGCTGGTACACTCACGCACTACAAAGAAGCAATCACACGCTTGCCAGATGCTACTCTCAGGCAAGATCGTTTGATTCTTTGTGCAGCGAGCGATGCACAAAAAGCTTATCAAGTAGTCGTTCAGCTCCAAAGCAACCATGGTCCAGAGGGTTGTAACCTGAATGAGAAGGTTGCTATCCTTCTCAAGCAAAAAACGAGTTATGACGAATTCCTAAAAACCTCCTGGCACAAGGTGACAAACCAGGTCCAATTGGATGTCCTTGCTGAGAGGCGTCGCCTCATGTTGCTAGCCAATACCTACAAACTTCTTTATGATTGTTCTGCAACCAAGACACAAGTAGAAGCAGGTGACTTGTCTTACCTACAGCACATCAGAGAGACTCATGAAACCATTGGAAACAGGATAGAAAAGCTTACAGATGAGGACCAGTATTGGTCAATGCAGTCCCGGTTTGGTGAGCTCTCAAGGAAGTATGGAGCAGAGCTGACAGAAGAAGAACGGGTGATGATCATCAAAGCCATTCATGCCAAGCCAGGGTCATGGTACAAATGTCCAAACGGCCATTATTATCAAATTGGGGAATGTGGGGGAGCGATGCAGGAAGCCATGTGCCCTGATTGTGGGGCTGCGATTGGAGGGAGCCGTCACCGGCTACGAGATGACAATGCCCATGCTAGCGAGTTTGACAATTCTGCTCATGCAGCCTGGTCCACAGGAACTGACCTAGCCAACTATGAGCTTCTGAACATTGCACAATAGCCTACATAGCTATATTAGTCAGTAGTGTACACTGCCACAAGATATTTCTGTGCATTAGGTGATGCTTTTGTAGTTGTTAATTTTTGATGGTTGTAGTGTACCGGTATAGGTATAGCTAGCTTTCAAGGCAGCTTTAGACGCAGCCTTCTCAACCTTTGCCCTGTCTATTGTAACCCCCTCCTATATTGTACTCAACAATGATATGCTCATGCTCCGAATGATGTCAGAATAATGGGATTATGGGAAAAGACATTATTAGCCTTGAGCATGCACTTTCCAGACATTTGTTGCACTACTCAGTGACAGAGTGCTAAACAGTATTCGTAATGTTGCTTGCAAATCGCAACAAAGACATGCATGCCAAATATCACTTCAAGCAGTCTGCACTAGCCAAGAACAGCCACCAAAAGTGCATGATGACACTCATGTCATTGTGCGCTCTTGCAGCCACACATCAGTTAATTGGTGGTGGTAGGTCAATTCTTGCTTGCATGGACAAGCTAGCTTTGTGGTCATTGTGTTCTGCTACTATACGTACGTATACCTCTAGCAGTTTTGTCAGTTCATGCATGAGTTGTGTGATTGTATAACACACAAACTATAGCACCATCTGCACAAACTCTTATTGGAGTAACGGTCAAGAGTCTCCCTATGCAACTGTGGCTAGGGACCCTTCAGCCAGATGTCGACCCTTCAGCCAGATGTCAACCTGCATGTGTGGAACTATACAATTGATCAACACTGGAGTTTGTTGCAACCAAAGAAAAGTTTTGAACTGGTGATTTGGTACATGTATAATCCCAGTTCAAAACAAAGGTATTGTAGTATAACCTTTGCCTTCTTAAGCGTTCAGAATAAATATTTTTGGGAAAAGCTGAATCTTTGATACAGCAGCCTTTTGCCCATTTACAGCTAGTAATTTGGATTCGGAATATTGTTGGTGGTTTAAAATGAAAGTTGTTAACTAACTGGGATTTCACTGTTATGAACTGGATGTTACTGCTATGAACACATGTGGCAGTTTGTGTGGCTGTTATTACTGTGGTTTGATTCATGAGCACATGACTTGTACAATACTGTTGCAACTTTAAAAACTGCAACAGAAAGTCAGAAACCAGAGAGACATGGCTGATATTCTCAAAGTAGTATTACTTACTGCTGGAATTGTATCACTTCAATTCCTCTCCAGCAGCATCATTGAAGCTCAGTCATTGCAGGAGTTCTTTGTGAGTCCGACTGATGGAGGAGAATGCCCAAGAGAGCAGCACTGCCACACCCTTCAAACATACCTTCAAGACGTTGGGCACTACTTTCGTTCAAATACCACTTTCCACTTCCTTCCGGGAATCCATAGGGTGAGTTGGTCTGAATCCACTTCAGTTATTATCAGCGACATTTCTGATCTTGTCCTGAGTGGGCCTTCGAGTGACACAAACCTCCCTGTGGTTAGTATTGAATGCAACTGGAACTTAGAGTTTAGCTTTACCAAAGTAAGAAACCTCACCATCAGCAATATTGAGTTATACAAATGCGGTTTCAGTAGCTACAACTCCCCAATGAACATGAATTCGGATATGCCAACGTACCCCCATTTGACGTTTCCTGCAGCAATAAAAATTGCGAACTCTCATACTGTGACTTTGAACAGCGTTTCTGTCCAAAACAGCTATAAGTACGGCATGATAGGTATCAATGTCCTGGGATTATTTGTCATCAGCAACTGCACTTTTAGCAACAATACCTGGGGACAAACCTATGAACAGTTTGTGGAATATAATCCTTTGAATAGTCATGATAGCCGGCAGAAGGCAGGAGGGAATGTCTTATTGCTATACGA
The DNA here is from genome assembly GCA_963931865.1 of Axinella damicornis. Lineage (NCBI taxonomy): Eukaryota > Metazoa > Porifera > Demospongiae > Axinellida > Axinellidae > Axinella > Axinella damicornis. The sequence goes on from OZ007507.1 coordinate 2,818,387, forward strand.
CAACATGACAACACAAGATAATCTGTGGCACAGCCTCAAAATAACTCGTTCAAGTTTCTCATATGGCAAGAACTACTGTTATCTCAGTGACTGGTACCAGGGATGCGGAGGTGCAGGGGTTGCAATAAGCGTGACACCACCTTTTGGGGGGCCCTTGCCAAAACTGTACATAGTTCTAGAAGACTCTATTTTCCACAACAATATTGCACAGATGGGAGCACATTTGCTTATCATTAATGAAATTGAAGATTGCGAGCAATCAAAAGTGAACATTTATGTACAAAATTGTACACTAAGAGATGGAAGAGCTCTTGGACTGAGAACTGGAAGAGCTCTTGGACTGGGAACTGGTGGAGCAATTCGTATATGCAGTAGAGACTATACAGCCAGTATACGCTACATCAGAATAGTGAACACAAACTTCATCAACAACTCAGCAGAATATGGAGGTGGAATTCATCTTTCATACATTATACGAAGTTGTCACAAGTCAACATTTGCATGCATTTTGATTAAGGATTGTCACTTTTCTAATAATCAGGCAGTACAAGGAGCTGGTATTTATGCAGACATTGTAAGTTACAACAATAAGTCGGCCAGTTGTGTACATATCCTGGAAGTGTCAAATGTCTCAATGGTGCATAACATTGCCGAGGGGAATGGAGGTGGGATCTACCTTCAGTTCACGTATACAGGGTATACATATGATGATGCCATGGTCACTGGTGATAATTCACCATCTATTCTGAAAGAGGAAGGTGGTAGAAGAACGATTATTATCAGGAAAAGTACATTTGAAGACAATGAGGGAAGTAGTGGGTCTGCAATCTCACTGACTGGCTGTGACAGGGTATATTCCTATAAGACGTCCACCTACAGCCCTTGTAAAACAACATTCCGGGTCTTGTTTGTGGTACAGAATGCTACATTTGCAAGCAATTCAGGCTCCTCTCTATACCTGGACAATATTGGGTATGCGAAAGTGATCACTTCAAGATTCATTAGCAACAATGGTAGCGGCATTCTTAGTAAACAGTCAAACATCTATATGGAAGGAGAATTATTTTTTGCTGAGAACATTGCGGCTTTTGGTGGAGCAATTGATCTTGCTTGCAACCCTTTGACTGGTACAGTATCACGACTAACTTTGTTTTCCCAAAGCAGCATTACTATTGTTAACAATTCAGCAAGGTTTGGAGGAGGCATATCAGCTAACCAACAGTGTAGGGATGACCAGTGGTGCTTTTTCCAGCTGAAATTCTTTGAGGGTATTAATTCCACCAACTCCACTGAAATTCCAAAGGTTACAATGCAAAATAATACAGCTTCTATTGTTGGAGACTCGCTGTATGGTGGTCCAATAAGTGACTGTTACATCCTAACAGACAGGAATTCCCCTGTCATGGCTGACATCAGCTTATTCCAGTTAGTGTTTAATTTAAGTGGAGAGGCTTACATCTCCAGAGTTGCATCACCTCCATACAGGATATGTTTCTGTGTTGACAGTTCCCCAGAGCAGTACTGTCTGACTAGCGTGTCCTTCAACGTATTTCCAGGGGAAGATTTTCATGCCTTGGCTATAATCAGTGGACGAACAAGAGGAGCATACTCAGCATCAGTGCGAACTACAGTCACAAGCGCTGCAGAGCTAGGTCCCCTACAGAATATACAGCAGCTAATGCGCACCTGTGGAAACCTCACATACTCCGTAAGAGCTTCTGGTAGAAATGTACGGCTTCATCTTTCAGTTGAGAGTGTTAACTTGCTTGAGTCACCTACTGTCATAGATGTCTTCCTTTTGTCTTGCCCGCTTGGCTTTCAAGAGGTGGGAGAGCCTCCTTCGTGCAGTTGCCTTGCATGGCTGTCTGCAGTGCCGGGTGTAACATGTGACATCAATACTCAAAGTATTCACCGGCCAGGAAACGTATGGATTGGAAACTATTCGGGGAAGTTGGTTGCCCATCGTAACTGTCCCTTTGATTATTGCAAGGGAGCAAACAGTATTTCAGTATATAGACAAAATGAACAATGTGCTCTTGATCGGTCTGGTGTCCTTTGTGGGAAGTGTGACCAAGGCCTTAGTCTTGCTTTAGGGAGCTCAAAATGCCTGCCTTGTTCTAACGTTTATCTCGCCATTGTTATCCCATTTGGGCTCATTGGGGTGGCCTTGCTAGTTTTGCTGCTCAAGTGCAACCTTACGGTCACTGCTGGAACAGTCAATGGACTGATTTTTTATGCGAACATAATTCAAGCCAACAAAACCACCTTCTTTCCAATCAGCACAACAGTTCCAATTACTCACGTGTTGTCAGTGTTTATATCTTGGGTGAACCTGGATCTGGGAATTGAAACCTGTTTTTACAAGGGTATGGATGCTTATACTAAAACCTGGCTTCAATTTGCATTCCCCGTATATGTGTGGATTCTCATTCTAGTGTTAGTCTATAGCAGCAGGTGTTCTGTGACAGTGTCAAAGCTGACTGGTTCTAATGCAGTTCCGTCACTCGCAACTCTCTTTTTGCTCTCATACTCTAAACTACTGCGTGCAGTCATAACGGCCATATCACCTATTTCCATAACTGACAAGGATGGGAAGACATCCTTTGTGTGGCTGGCCGATGGAAATGTGCCATACATGACATGGCCACATTCAGCCTTATTCACGATGGCCCTTGTAGTAGTATTCATTTATATCATTCCTCTAACTCTGCTTGTTCTATTTTCGCCACTGTTACAAGCTTCATCCAACCTGAGGCTTTTCAAGTGGGTGCGCAGAATAGGCCCACTCATTGATGCCTATCAAGGTCCGTACAAGGTTAAGTACCACTACTGGACTGGTGTAATGCTTGTAGTCCGTCTTATCCTGTTTTCAGTATTCTCAGGCAATGCATTAGGTGATCCGAATGTCAACCTCTTATCCATTAGCTTGATCCTGATACTTTTTCTGACAGCTGTATGGAATATTGGTGTCCTATACAAGAGCTATCCAGTCCATCTGCTTGAAATGTTTTACATCCTCAATCTTGGAATATTCTCTGTAGTGACAATGTATCTAAGGGAAGCCCAGTCACCACAACAGAGTCAAGAGTATCTTTCTTGCACCATGATTGGTGCAGCTTTCCTAGTCTTCCTTGTCATCTTTATATGGCATCTTCATACATTTGCGAAAACATTCTGTTGTCTGAGAACGTTACTGGACTTTTGCACCACGAAACATAATGGCCATCCACCAGAGCTTGAACTTGATCAACCACAAGTACCAGCTGTGCGACCTCAGCCAACAGTGTCTGTTATTGACTCGAGTGCACTGCGTGAGTCACTACTGTCTCTGAGATGAAAACAACCAACACAGAAGAACTGTTATGCTGAATGTTCGTTTGGTTGATGTATAACTTTCACTGCATGTCAACAATTGTTTGGACCGTAATCAGTCAGCACTAATTAAGGTAGGAAGCATGACATGACATTGACATCGGCGAAATCGCGCAATTTTGTTCATGAATAATTAATGAGATGACGTCCTCGCATACAAGGCTCAACTGCATAGGTGTAAACGGGCAAGTGGAAAAGGCGGATACGGTCGGACGCGGACGCGGACGCGGACGCGGACACGGACACGGACACGAACCAAAACTCATTTTTCAGCCCTTTGCAGTGTAGGACAGAAGCTAAACATGGTTATTCATTCGCTAAAGTTGCTTGCTTAGCCTATTGAACCGCCTTTCATGTCTTTCCTCGAGTCAGCAGAGGTCAAAGGCCACGTGCATATTTAATGAGCTTCAACGAAATGACTAGAAGAGCATTTATTTATTGCAGAAACCAAACTCAGGCCTTTTGCCAAAGCATAGGAAGCAGAAATAATATTCCTATACCATCTATGACGATGGCTGATCGAAGCTCGAACTTTCATTGTTGAAGCTCATTAAATATGCACGTGGCCTTTGACCTCTGCTGACTCGAGGAAAGACATGAAAGGCGGTTCAATAGGCTAAGCAAGCAACTTTAGCGAATGAATAACCATGTTTAGCTTCTGTCCTACACTGCAAAGGGCTGAAAAATGAGTTTTGGTTCGTGTCCGTGTCCGTGTCCGCGTCCGCGTCCGTGTCCGCGTCCGTGTCCGCGTCCGACCGTATCCGCCTTTTCCACTTGCCCGGTGTAAACAGCTATGCTATGAAGAATGTAGCAACTGCTTGGAACCAGTTGAGAAGAAGATTGCGAGATGTGGACACAAACAGCAGGTACCCTGCTATTAGGCTTACAGCCCGTTTACACTACAGACCGAGAAGGGCGGATTCGCTCGCAGATCGATCTGGTCGGTCACGGGTGCGTTTACACTACGCTGCCCGAGCGCTCCATGTAAGTGTGATTCGGGTCGAAGTTCATGATTAGTCACATGCCCAGACCGCATTCTCACGAGACTAGTCATGTTCGATATACAACACCATGACAACCTCCCGTCTTGAAACCGGACCCTTCATGATCTGGTTTGGATACTATTGGCAACCTTCACGCCCCCCCGTCCACGCCCTACCAACGGGTTAGATTCCGTTTACACTTGGGGCGGGAGCGCTCTGGGTCGAACCAGCTCGATGGAGTTTGTTGGTCCAGTACGGAACGGATCGGGGTAGTCTCGCGGGGCCATAGTCTGGCCCCGCGAGACTAGGATCGGGGCGGTTCGGTTCGTGTTTACATTACGAGATAATTCGAACCAGTTCGAGCTGGATCGATCCAGAGCACTAGTGTAAACGGGCTGTAACAAGCTAGCCCTTCGATTCTCCAGCGCGCGATCTAGTCTCGCGGGCCAGCCTCTCGCCACACCCAGTGCATGCTGTGGCGAGAGGAGACTACGCGCGATCGCTTTCAGTATGCGCGCGCGGTCACGTGAGTCGAAGTCGATCCGTACCGTGCTGGGGAAAATGTTCGGGTTGGTGGACTCTGGACTCTGGACTGGACCGTGGACTGGACTCTGGACTGCATTTTGGACTGCATTTTGGACCGGATATTGGACTTTACTGGCCCTGAAGGCATGTCAGAGGTCGCTATATCTCTGTCTCAGTGGATGCCTATGGGAACCTAAGTGGGGACGACGTGGAGTAGCTACCCTGAGATCTGCTGGTGGAGGCTGGGGCTCTATCTAGTCTCGCGGGCCAGACGTTCGCGGCGCGCGGAGGGGAGGGCGGCGCGAACGTCTGGCCCGCGAGACTAGGCTCTATCCTACAGGATTATTTCTGCTGGAGCAAATATCGGCAATCTGGTCGTTCCTGGCATGCAGAACAGAGTGTGTGCCGTTGATTGTTATACAGTTTGCTGTCTGGGTGAGCTACCAGACTGATTTCGTGTCTGTGATGACGACATTGTGCGTCAAGTTCTCTGCTGACGATGGGCTCTATCCTACGGGATTATTTCTACGGATATCAGACAATATCAGAACCCTGGTCACTTGATGGAAGTGGAACAGAGCGTGCTAGCTGTTGAGCTTGAACCAACTGATCATGTGTGTGTGTTGTATTTGTTGTGGACCAGCTTGGTCTTCTGTATGCCTTCTGGGCCATGAATGATTGAGTCCAATATCCAGTCCAAAATGCAGTCCAGAGTCCAGTCCACAGTCCAGTCCAGAGTCCAGGTTTTGCACTGACCCAAAATGTTCCGTGTCTTATATCTATGGGCTTATATAATTATGTGACGAAAGAGTACCACTCCTAGTCTCGTGCCCAGACCCGTCCTGCGCGCCGCCGCGGAGAGGGTCTGGTCTTTTGAGTGCGATTTCTTGTCACTAACACCTTTCCCATCTGGAATTTGAGATGGCCAATGAAATCGAAGAGCGCGCGCGTAATTTGCTACTAATCATCGTGCATTACGTCCCCGATCGATCGAGGAGTCAAAAACAGCTCAGTTTGAACAGCTCGTAACGAGGACTTACTTCGTTGTTGGTTGATGACAACCCTTCGTAGCTTCTAAGAACCTTTCAGTAGCCATGCCAGCAATGAACAATTTTGTTTCCTAGCAGATTGTTGAGTACTTCAAAAAATTCTGCAACTATTCTTCTACAATATGCACCAAAAAGCATGTCTTTAGCTTAATCCAATCCTGAGATATGAATTTTTAAAGTAGAGCACATAGCTAAACCTTTGTGCATCACTTTGCTGTACAAACTGTGGCACCTGGTTATGCAATGTTTACACAAGCACTTGTAGTCTCATTAATTAGTGGTTGAGGTCCAGACATACTTAAAAAGACATACAGGACACACATAAAGGAGACAAACTAGTCCAGAAAATCTAAATCTCCTCTATCAATGTCTATAAAAAGATTCAATGATAAAACTGTGTCCTCACCATCATATATTACATTAAACCAGTCTGTAGTCCCTGGCACTATACTTAAAATCTTCCCGTAGTACAAACGCTCAGAACCATCACTCTCACACCACCTGTGGCAGATACGTCTCCCGACCAAGCTTTCTTGAGTAGCCACAAAAGGAGAAGGTGAGCTTGATATTGGCCTGTGGGATGGTGATATCAGAGTCAGCAGATTTGTTTTGACTTCATCGACTGTGAGTTTTCTTCGATTCTTGCTCATGAAAAACACTTCTTTTGGACCAGCCTGCTCCAGCACCTTTTTGCGAAAATCCAACTGACATTTCAGAGCCTTTAGCTTCCCTGAATTAGAGCTCAGTTTCTCCAAGGCACTAGTCACTTGAGATTCATTCTGCCACAAGCCATATAGCATGATTTCCTCTGTGAGCTTTTCCTTTTCTCGAATCTTCTTCTCCAGTGCCTTTTGCACAGCTAAGTGCTTGTCTCGTAGAACCTTCGCTCGGTCTTCTAAGAGTTTCTTCCTCCTCTGTTTGTACAAATCTCTGAACTCAGGTGCGATCTTGCGTGCTCTCTTGAAAATGGCTTCTCTGTCTTCAGGGGATTTACCATGCAGCCACTCAGCTGTTTTGTTGTTCGAGAACAAGACAAGCCCTTCCTGTGCTACTGTGGTGGCGTTAGGCTTCTCCCTCAGTAAGCGATCTAGCTTAGCGAAGTCTCTCTCACTTATTGTGTTGGAGTTGGGCACAGACTTCGTCTCAGTGACCAATTGCTGGCTTGGGTTGTCTAGTACTCCACCAGGTAAATGATCTACCAGTAAGCGCTTCACCAAAACGAGAAGTGAGGTGAATAGTACCTGGAGGATCTCTTGTACAGTTGAATCGAGGTCGCTTGGCTTCACGAGTGAGTCAAATATCTCATCTTGTGTTGGAGGATAGTCTGGGAATAAAATAGCTTCTCCAGAGACCACATCAGATGCATCCACCGACCATTCATTGAGACAATCCAGCAAGCGACGATAACGAGTGTTCATATCTAAAATCGATACGTCCTTTGACTCAATGACACGCCATAGAGGCCCAGTAACAACTTTGTTGATCAGTCCCAAAGCCTTGCATCCAGCTAGAAACTCAGGAACTTTGATGTCTGCTAGCACTGCTTTCAGTAGCTTGTTCGGTGTTTGCCAAACTTCAGTGAGAAACTTTCTAATCAGAGAGGCGAGATGAAAAACGACACCAGCATCATAAAACAGGATGGTGAACCTGTTGCCCCGGAACGATGCTAGTGGGTTTTTGGCGATGTCATTTGACTTCAAAAACGTGGTGAAAGGTTGGTACACACCACTCTGCTCATTGCCGTGTCGACACATTGCTTTGCATGTGGTCCGAACTAAGCGCACAGTTCCTGCTTCAGACTTGCTGGCTGTGATGACAGATGCAGCAGCACCAACAGGTGATTCAAAATGTGTGCTCTCCCACTGCAGTAGTGTGCTTGATGTGGTGTCTGCCATTCCCACAAGAACATGCATGCCACAAAAGAAGTTATTCAAGCAGGATAGTTGGTCTTGTTCAGCTTGAGATAACTCACTCCAGCCTTGTACCACTGACGGTAACACATCGGCTCGATAGTCTTCAAGTAGAGTGTTGAAGTTCTTCTGGACGATATGGCGGTCGGACATCGTATTCTTGATTTTGGTGATGATGGCATCCCCACATTTCTGCCCAGACACAAGACTCAAATCGCTGACGATTTGCTTGAATGTATGCAGGGTTACCTCCGCAGATCCAGTCAACATCTCACATAGTCCAAGGGAGTATGAGCTATGCGCTGTGGATATTTGGTACGATCCATAATGTTCACCAAACTTGGAGGTCCCATCTGAGTGTAAGGTGACGTTGTCTTGGGTGCTCACCTCTTCGGAAATTTGGTCATACGCAAGACATTTCATTTCCACTAGCATACCAGAAAGAGTGCTGGACTTCGGCAACTCTCCAACCTCAATGGACGCAATATTGAGCAGTACAGAGCGAATGACAGGTTCAACTTGATTTGTTGCAACATTCATTGCTAGCAATTCAAGGCAGCACTGACGTACGCCGTCCACGAACTTTTGTCCTTTCTTCGTGTGTATGGTGTTACACGTCAAATCATCCAATCGTTCAGAAAGGATGTCACGCTCATGTCGTGCAACTTCTACCTCTGTGATGAGCAATTCAATCTTCTCCTCCAGAGAAGCAACTTTAGCTGAAAATTCTTCTTCTATGTCAGTTAACTGGGTTCGAAGGTCACTGTTTTCATGAGAGGTGGCTTCAACCTTGTCTCTAGATCGATACAGCCTTTGCCGCAGACAGTGAACTGAGTTGTGGGTGGTGTGTAACTGAGCTTCAAGTTTGTGGATAGTCTTATCTTGAGATTGTCTTTCGCTGTCCAGTTCACGAACTTGGGCCTGCGACTCAGAAATTTTGAGGTCACGTCTTTTTATCCGTTTGTTGACATTTCTCACACTGAGGTGCTTGAGCTTTGCAGTTAGCTCTTCTGTCTTAGCTTTTTCTTTTGCTAAAGCATCATCTTCAGCAGCAGCAGGTGATGTGGAGACTGTGTGTACACCACAGAATGGCTCTTCAAAAAGAATACCGACTTCGTCCTTCTTGTTTCGTAGTAGCTGATTTCTTTTCTTTTCAAGCCTTCCTACCATTACTTTGAAACTGTCAAATGAGACAGTAAAGGATGAGTCGCTAACTGCTTTCACAAGCTCAAAGAAGTCATTCCATGGTGTACATCGACATTTACGCACATTACGCTGAGCTCGTAAATAGGTCCTTTCTTAATGTTCGTGATCTTCATTGCTCGTGGGCAAGTGATTGCCCTGTAAAACTGGTCAATAGAGAGACCTAGCTTCTTACAGTGATCCCCAGCATACCTTTCCACCATTGTTGCCATTTGCCTGCAAAATTTAGACCAGGAGACAGTTATCACTGTTTCCACCTTTTTCCGCTAGGGATAAAACTAGTTTAAAAGTGCTCACTAAGGTAGTTCAACACACTGATTCAAGATCTGGTTGCCATCTTACTGTATACCTTCAATGGTAAACAACAATTTATCTGGGCTCAGTAAGTAGCTACCGTTAAAATAATACCAGAAATGGAATCAGCATGCCAAACTTACCCTAGAGTCAACTAACCTTCTTGTTTGAAGCAGTCTTTACAAGGTAGTTCTTTGCAACAGCTGGGTGCCGTGCTTCAAATAGAAACTTTTGAATTTTTGAGCACGTGGCAGTTCAATGTAATTTTCCATTGCGTATAATTAGAAAAAACTTTGCCGATCCGTAGCTCCGGAAATACTTGGTCAAACAACACAAAAAAGAGTTCGTTACAAAGGCCTTAGACTGCTTTTCAAGGTTTGCATGCATTCATTCAGTAGAAACAAAGGGATTATTTTACAGAAATTTTTTTCTTGCTTGCAGTAAATTGAGTAGTATCTGGAATCGCTACTTTCAGCCATCTCCAACTTTTGAACGGTTTACGGCAACACCGGAATGACGAAGAAGTCCACTGCCCTTCTGCTAGCAGCGGATGTTTCTGGGGTTAGGGGACGTCGCTGAGTGCTTGAAGGTAGGGTTGCACGACAAATAGTACAGAAAGGAGCGTTTATCTTCACATTTCTCTGATAAATTGCATTCTTAGCGCAATCAGCGCTTCAATTACACCTACGCTGGCCACGCCTCAGACGTTCTCCGCCGTGGGCGTGAACGTCTGGGAATGAGACTATACCACTCCCTGCTGCGCAAGCTAAGTGCAAAGCCGAATGCAATAAATTGCTTGAATGTGGGCACAGGTGTACAGGCACATGTGGAACTTGCCACCAAGGGCGCCTGCATAAGAAATGTTCGGCCAAATGAGCTACTATGCAGTCATCTGTGCTCGGATAAATGTGCCCAAAATTGCCCCCCTTGTCCCAAGAAATGCATTTTTGCCTGCGCTCATGGGCCATGTGGTAACGCATGCAGCACCATTTGTGAGCCATGCTCTGAAAGGTGTGTGTGGGAGTGTAAACACTTGAAATGCACCAGAAACTGTGGAGAGGTCTGCGACAGACCGAGATGTAACGAGCCATGCCTGAAAAAGATACGCCGTTGCCTTCACCGTTGTCCTGGGCTGTGTGGTGAGCAGTGCCCTGTAGATCACTATGGCAATATGATTTGTCGAATTTGTGACAAGGTGAAGTGGAATGAGTTGCACATTTTTGGAACTGAAGAAGAAGCTGGAGCGAGATTCATCCAGCTAGTTGACTGTGGCCACATATTTGAAGTCACAAAACTCGATCGTTGGATGGACATGCATCCAGAGGACGGAAGACAAACAATCCAGTGGAAAACATGTCTCACCTGTAAGCAGCCAATCCTCAAGACTCTTCGATACTGCAACATTGCTAAACAAACTCTCGCTGACATGAACAAAGTAAAAACAGTTCATTTTTTTCAGCATGAATCGAGAAGAGAGAGAGGAACTGGAGCAGGAGACTGCCAGAATGGCACCTAAACACCTACATATGTTCTTTCGTGGTAGCGCTGGTAGACTCACAGACTACAAGGAAGCAATCACACACTTGCCAGATGCTAGTCTCAAGCAAGATCATTTGATCCTTTGTGCAGCGAGCGATGCACAAAAAGCTTATCAAGTAGTGGTTGGGCTCCAAAGCGACCATGATCCAGAGGGTTGTAACCTGAATGAGAAGGTTGCTATCCTTCTCAAGCAAAAAAAGGAGTTATGATGAATTCCTAAAAGCCTCCTGGCACAAGGTGACAAACCGGGTCCAATTGGATATCCTTGCTGAGAGGCGTCGCCTAATGTTGCTAGCCAATACCTACAAACTTCTTTATGACAGTTCTGCAACCAAGACACAAGTAGAAGCAGGTGACTTGTCTTACCTGCAGCACATCAGAGAGACTCATGAAACTGTTGGAAACAGGATAGAAAAGCTTACAGATGAGGACCAGTATCGGTCAATGCAGTCCCGGTTTGGTGCTCTCAAGGAAGTATGGAGCAGAGCTGACAGAAGAAGAACGGGCGATGATCATCAAAGCCATTCATGCCAAGTCAGGGTCATGGTACAAATGTCCCAACGGCCATTATTATCAAATTGGGGAATGTGGGGGAGCGATGCAGGAAGCCATGTGCCCTGATTGTGGGGCTGCGATTGGAGGGAGCCGTCATCGGCTACGAGATGACAATGCCCATGCTAGCGAGTTTGACAATTCTGCTCATGCAGCCTGGTCCACAGTAACTGACCTAGCCAACTATGATCTGCTGAACATTGCACAATAGCCTACATAGCTATAGTACGTTTTGTCAGTAGCTAGTATAGCTAAACTGCCACAAGATATTTCTGTGCATCTAAGGTGATTGCTCTTACAGTGCATTATTGATTTTTGATGGTTTTAATGTACCGGTATAGGTATAGCTAGCTTTCGAGGCAGCTTTAGATGCAGCCTTCTCAACCTTTGCCCTGTCTATTGTAACCCCCTCCTATAATAATTATTGTACTCAACTATGGTCACAATAATGATGAGTTGAGATTACGGGAAAAGATCAAGGAACTTGGTCTTGAGCGTGCACTTTCCAATCAGACATTTGTTGCATTCCTCAGTTACAGATTGCCAAATTCGTAATGTTGCTTGCAACTCACAACAAAGGCATGAGGCATGCCAAATATCACTTCAACCAGTCTGTACTAGCCAAGAACAACCACCAAAAGCGCATGATGACATCATGTCATCGTGCGCTCTTGCAGCCACACATGGTGGTGCCAGGTCAATTCTTGCTTGCATGGACAAGCTTTGTGGTCATTGTGTTCTGCTACTATACGTACGTATACCTCTTGCAGTTTTGTCAGTTCATGAGTTGTGTGATTGTATAACACACAAACTATAGCACCATCTGCACAAACTCTTATTGGAGTAACGGTCAAGAGTCTCCCTATGCAACTGTGGCTAGGGACCCTTCAGCCAGATGTCGACCCTTCAGCCAGATGTCAACCTGCATGTGTGGAACTATACGATCGATCAACACTGGAGTTTTTTGCAACCAAAGAAAAGTTTTGAACTGGTGATTTGGTACATGTATAATCCCAGTTCAAAACAAAGGTATTGCAGTATAACCTTTGCCTTCTTAAGCGCTCAGAATAAATATTTTTGGGAAAAGCTGAATCTTTGATACAGCAGCCTTTTGCCCATTTACAGCTAGTAATTTGGATTCGGAATATTGTTGGTGGTTTAAAATGAAAGTTGTTAACTAACTGGGATTTCACTGTTATGAACTGGATGTTGACTGCTATGAACACATGTGGCAGTTTGTGTGGCTGTTATTACTGTGGCTTGATTCATGAGCACATGACTTGTACAATACTGTTGCAACTTTAAAAACTGCAACAGAAAGTCAGAAACCAGAGAGACATGGCTGATATTCTCAAAGTAGTGTTACTTACTGCTGGAATTGTATTACTTCAGTTCCTTTCCAGGAACAACATTGAAGCTCAGCCATTGCAGGAGTTCTTTGTCAGTCCGACTGATGGAGGAGAATGCCCAAGAGAGCAGCACTGCCACACCCTTCAAACATACCTTCAAGACGTTGGGCACTACTTTCGTTCAAATACCATTTTCCACTTCCTTCCGGGAATCCACAGAGTGAGTTGGTCTAATTCCACTTCACTGATTGTCAGCGATATTTCTGATCTTGTCCTGAGTGGGCCTTTGAGTGACACAAACCTCCCTGTGGTTAGTATTGAGTGCAACTGGAACTTAGAGTTTTGCTTTACCAAAGTAAGAAACCTCACCATCAGCAATATTGAGTTACACAAATGCGGTTTCAGTACAACTCAAATAATATACCCAATGAACATGAATTCGGATATGCCAACGTACCCCCATTTGACGTTTCCTGCAGCAATAAAAATTGCGAACTCTCATACTGTGACTTTGAACAGTATTTCTGTCCAAAGCAGCTATAAGTACGGCATGATTGGTAGCAATGTCCTGGGATTATTCATCATCAGCAACTGCACTTTTAGCAACAATACCAGGGGACTAGCCCACGAACAGTTTGTGGAAGATAATCCTTTGCGTCATGATAGCCGGCAGAAGGCAGGAGGGAATGTCTTATTGCAATACGACAACATGGCAACACAAGATGATCTGTGGCACAGCCTCAAAATAACTCATTCAAGTTTCTCATATGGCAAGAACTATTGTAACATGTATAACAGTGACTTTTACCAGGGATGCGGAGGTGCAGGGGTTGCAATAAGTGTGAAACCATTTTTTGGGGGGCCCTTGACAAAACTGTACATAGTTCTAGAAGACTCTATTTTCCACAACAACATTGCACAGAATGGAGCACATTTGCTTATCATTAATCAAATTCAAGATTGCGAGCAATCAAAAGTGAACATTTATGTACAAAATTGTACACTAAGAGATGGAAGAGCTCATGGAACTGGTGGAGCAATTCGTATATCCAGTAGAGACTACATCAGAATAAGGAACACAAACTTTATCAACAACTCAGCAGAATATGGAGGTGGAATTCATCTTTCATACATTGTACGAAGTTGTCACAAGTCAACATTTGCATGCATTTTGATTAAGGATTGTCACTTTTCTAATAATCAGGCAGTACAAGGAGCTGGTATTTATGCAGACATTGTAAGTTTCAACAATAAGTCGGCCAGTTGTGTACATATCCTGGAAGTGTCAAATGTCTCAATGGTGCATAACATTGCCGAGGGGAATGGAGGTGGGATCTACCTTCAGTTCACGTATACAGGGTATGATGATGCCATGGTCAATGGTGATAATTCACCATCTATTCTGAAAGAGGAAGGTGGTAGAAGAACGATTATTATCAGGAAAAGTACATTTGAAGACAATGAGGGAAGTAGTGGGTCTGCAATCTCACTGACTGGCTGTGACAAGATATATTCCTATAAGACGTTCACCTACAGCCCTTGTAAAACAACATTCCGGGTCTTGTTTGTGGTACAGAATGCTACATTTACAAGCAATTCAGGCTCCTCTCTATACCTGGACAATATTGGGTATGCGAAAGTGATCACTTCAAGATTCATTAGCAACAATGGTAGCGGCATTCTTAGTAAACAGTCAAACATCTATATGGAAGGAGAATTATTTTTTGCTGAGAACATTGCGGCTTTTGGTGGAGCAATTGATCTTGCTTGCAACCCTTTGACTGGTACAGTATCACGACTAACTTTGTTTTCCCAAAGCAGCATTACTATTGTTAACAATTCAGCAAGGTTTGGAGGAGGCATATCAGCTAACCAACAGTGTAGGGATGACCAGTGGTGCTTTTTCCTGCTGAAATTCTTTGAGGGTATTAATTCCACCAACTCCACTGAAATTCCAAAGGTTACAATGCAAAACAATACAGCTTCTATTGCTGGAGACTCGCTGTATGGTGGTCCAATAAGTGAGTGTTACATCCTAACAGACAGGAATTCCCCTGTCATGGCTGACATCAGCTTATTCCAGTTAGTGTTTAATTTAAGTGGAGAGGCTTACATCTCCAGAGTTGCATCACCTCCATACAGGATATGTTTCTGTGTTGACAGGTCCCCAGAGCAGTACTGTCTGACTAGCGTGTCCTTCAACGTATTTCCAGGGGAAGATTTTCATGCCTTGGCTATAATCAGTGGACGAACAAGAGGAGCATATTCAGCATCAGTGCGAGCTTCAGTCACAAACGCTGCAGAGCTAGGCCCACTACAGAGTGTACAGCAGCTAATGCGCTCCTGTGGAAACCTCACATACTCCGTAAGAGCTTCTGGTAGAAATGTACGGCTTCATCTTTCAGTTGAGAGTGTTGAGAACTTGCTTGAGTCACCTACTGTCATAGATGTCTTCCTTTTGTCTTGCCCGCTTGGCTTTCAAGAGGTGGGAGAGCCTCCTTCGTGCAGTTGCCTTGCATGGCTGTCTGCAGTGCCGGGTGTAACATGTGACATCAATACTCAAAGTATTCACCGGCCAGGAAACGTATGGATTGGAAACTATTCGGGGAAGTTGGTTGCCCATCGTAACTGTCCCTTTGATTATTGCAAGGGAGCAAACAGTATCTCAGTATATAGACAAAATGAACAATGTGCTCTTGATCGGTCTGGTGTCCTTTGTGGGAGGTGTGACCAAGGCCTTAGTCTTGCTTTAGGGAGCTCAAAATGCCTGCCTTGTTCTAACGTTTATCTCGCCATTGTTATCCCATTTGGGCTCATTGGGGTGGCCTTGCTAGTTTTGCTGCTCAAGTGCAACCTTACGGTCACTGCTGGAACAGTCAATGGACTGATTTTTTATGCGAACATAATTCAAGCCAACAAAACCACCTTCTTTCCAGTCAGCACAACAGTTTCAATTACTCACGTGTTGTCAGTGTTTATATCTTGGGTGAACCTGGATCTGGGAATTGAAACCTGTTTTTACAAGGGTATGGATGCTTATACTAAAACCTGGCTTCAATTTGCATTCCCCGTATATGTGTGGATTCTCATTCTAGTGTTAGTCTATAGCAGCAGGTGTTCTGTGACAGTGTCAAAGCTGACTGGTTCTAATGCAGTTCCGTCACTCGCAACTCTCTTTTTGCTCTCATACTCTAAACTACTGCGTGCAGTCATAACGGCCATATCACCTATTTCCATAACTGACAAGGATGGGAAGACATCCCTTGTGTGGCTGGTCGATGGAAATGTGCTATACATGACATGGCCACATGCAGCCTTATTCGTGATGGCACTTGTAGTAGTATTCATTTATATCATTCCTCTAACTCTGCTTGTTCTATTTTCGCCACTGTTACAAGCTTCATCCAACCTGAGGCTTTTCAAGTGGGTGCGCAGAATAGGCCCACTCATTGATGCCTATCAAGGTCCGTACAAGGTTAAGTACCGCTACTGGACTGGCGTAATGCTTGTAGTCCGTCTTATCCTGTTTTCAGTATTCTCAGGCAATGCATTAGGTGATCCGAATGTCAACCTCTTATCCATTAGCTTGATCCTCATACTTTTTCTGACAGCTGTATGGAATATTGGTGTCCTATACAAGAGCTATCCAGTCCATCTGCTTGAAATGTTTTACATCCTCAATCTTGGAATATTCTCTGTAGTGACAATGTATCTAAGGGAAGCCCAGTCACCACAACAGAGTCAAGAGTATCTTTCTTGCACCATGATTGGTGCAGCTTTCCTAGTGTTCCTTGTCATCTTGATATGGCATCTTCATACATTTGTGAAAACATTCTATTGTCTGAGAACGTTACTGAACTTTTGCACCACGAAACATAATGGCCATCCACCAGAGCTTGAACTTGATCAACCACAAGTACCAGCTGTGCGACCTCAGCCAACAGTGTCTGTTATTGACTTGAGTGCACTGCGTGAGTCACTACTGTCTCTGAGATGAAAACAACCAACACAGAAGAACTGTTATGCTGAATGTTCGTTTGGTTGATGTATAACTTTCACTGCATGTCAACAATTGTTTGGACGTAATCAGTCAGCACTAATTAAAAGGTTACACAAAAATGAGGTACTTTCCGCCTTCACGTTGTGAGAAAGTTATATTTCCACAATCACTTCAGAAGCCACAAGCACACATGTAGCTATACACAATTTGGTCTGCGTATTATGTTTCAAGCAGAGATCGAGGATCAGAACTGCACATAACAGTAGCTGCTACACAATTGACTACACAAGCAGCAAACAGATGAACTTGCATGGAGCAGACCGATGCAAGTGCTTTGGGCAATACACTTCAACAACATTAGTAGCACATGACATTGTGTGAGGTAGTCACCTGGAACTTTAAACAAATTAGTAGGATCATTTTAGCTACCAGCTTCCCTGATTTTTTAATTACTTTCTCCAATACAAAATGTTTGATAAACCATTGCAGATGATACAAAACAATGTATGTCTTGGAAGTATCAATCCTGAGACTATCAAGCCACTTCAGGTACAGCACCCATTCGTGTTTGGATATCTGCACATAATGAAATGGGAGCAGCTCATAAATGAAACTCTGGTTTCAGCAGTAACACAGTACTGATCTAAGATGAATTTGATTAGGTCAGGGGTATCTAATTGAGTATACTATAGCAATTCTTAAATACATCATCATATTTTAAGTAGCTAGCTAGTGTGTCTCTGTTTTGTCATACATGCTCTGCACTGGATATGATGGTCACTGTTACGAGTATATAGTTGCACACTGTGTGTGCCTCCTCCCCTTGAGGCCATTACACTGTACCCAGATGCCAGGTAACATGACAGTCACTGTTCTCTCTGTGCATCAGGTAAAAGGTGTAACTAGTAGCTATCTAAACAATGGCCAGATGCGAGATTGCTCCCTGGTGCCAAAAAAGTAAATAAGCCTTCTAGAGTAGCAAGGAGGTTCTCGAGTGTGAATGCTCACAACATCTCTTTGCAACATGTGCTATGAGATTTAACTGTTATGACTTCGATGACCTAAGCAACAATCATCTATAGCTAATGGTGGTATCCCACACACTAATACTTCACTACATTGGTGTCCGATAATCGATCGCTTACATCATTTGCTTTCAGAATAAACTTTTTGGGGAAAAGAAAAAATCTTTGATACTGCAGCTTTTTACAGCTTAGCAATTTGGATTGGGAATATCATAATCAGTTTATTGTTGGTCGGGATAGCTAATATGAACACATTTGGCAAGTTGTTATTGATTGATATTACTATATATAGCTTGCTTCATGAGCACATCTGAAAGTGTTGCAACTTTAAAAGCTGCAACATAACGCCAGGAATCATAAACTCAGATCTCCGTCAATTGTATCGGCAGAGACATGGCTGATGTTCTCAAAGTAGTATTACTTACTACTGGAATTGTATCACTTCAGTTCCTTTCCAGGAACATCATTGAAGCTCAGCCATTGCAGGTGTTCTTTGTAAGTCCGACTGATGGAGGAGAATGCCCAAGAGAGCAGCACTGCCACACCCTTCAAACGTACCTTCAAGATGTTGGGCACTACTTTCGTTCAAATACCACTTTCCACTTCCTTCCGGGAATCCATAGAGTGAGTTGGTCTAATTCCACTTCAGTTATTGTCAGCAACGTTTCTGATCTTGTCCTGAGTGGGCCTTTGAGTGAAACAAACCTCCCTGTGGTTAGTATTGAGTGCAACTGGAACTTAGAGTTTTGCTTTACCAAAGTAAAGAAACTTATTATCAGCAATATTGAGCTGCACAAATGTGGTTTCAGTACAGCTCAATCAGTATGCCCTATGGTCATGAAACAATTCAGTTTGGGAATATCAATGAACACCCACTTGACGTTACCTGCGGCCATAAAAATTGCAAATTCTCATACGGTGACTTTGAACAGCATTTCCGTCCAAAACGGCTATAAGTATGGCATGATAGGTATCAATGTCCTGGGATTATTTGTCATCAGCAACTGCATTTTCAGCAACAATACCTGGGGACTAGCCCACGAACAGTACTCTTGGAAGGCTATTGCTTTGCCTAATGATAACTATGTACCTTGGCAGAAGTCAGGAGGGAATGTCCTTTTGCAATACGATGACACAATAACACAAGATGACAGATGGCACAGGCTCAAAATATATCACTCAGTTTTCTCATATGGCAAGAACTACCAATTCTGTGATCTTAGTGTCTGGCACCAGGGATGCATAGGAGCAGGGGTTGCAATATTCATCAAGCCATTTTTTCCAGGGCACTTACCAATATTTTCCATGACAATATTGCGCAGGAAGGAGCACACTTCCTTGTCATTCACGACGATGAAGGCTACAAGCAAAGAGTGAACATTTATGTACAGAATTGTACTCTCAGAAATGGAATGGCTTATGTAATTGGTGGAGCAATTCGAATATTCAATGGATATCCTACATCTAGTACAGACTACATCAGAATAATGAACACAAACTTTATCAACAACTCAGCATTATGCGGAGGTGGAATCCATCTCTCATACAGTGTACCAAGTTTAAATGCCTATGGTATGTTAACATCTTCCTGCGTATTGATTAAGGATTGTCACTTTTCTCATAACCAGGCAAAACAAGGAGCCGGTATTTATGCATACAGTAACATATCACATAGTGTTTGGGCCAGTTGTGAACATGTCCTTGATGTGTCAAATGTCTCGATGACGCATAACACTGCCGAGGGGAATGGAGGTGGGATCAGTATTGAGCTTGTAGACTTAGATTATAAGGTACTCATTGGTGATAATTCACCACCTCTTCTGAATGAGTACGGCCATACCAGAAGGATTATTATCAGGAACAGTACATTTGAAGACAATGAGGCAAGCAGTGGGTCTGCTGTTTCACTGCATACCTGTGGCACGATATTCCCCAGTGACCCATGTATGACAACGTTCCGGGTCTTGTTTGTGGTACAGAATACTACATTTACAAGCAATTCAGGTTCCTCTCTATACCTGGACAATATTGGGTATACGAAAGTGATCTCTTCAAGATTCATTAGCAACAATGGTAGCGGCATTCTTAGTAAACAGTCAAACATCTATATGGAAGGAGAAGTATACCTTGCTGAGAACACTGCAGCTGTGGGTGGAGCAATTGATCTTGCTTGCGACCCTTTGACTGGCAAACTATCACAACTAATCTTGTTGCCTGAAAGCACCATTACTATTGCCAACAATTCAGCAAGGTTTGGAGGAGGCATATCAGCTAATCAACAGTGCAGAGACGACCAGTGGTGCTTTTTCCAGCTGGAATTCTTTGAGGGTATCAATTCCACGAACACCACTGAAACGGCGAAGGTTACAATGCAAAACAATTCAGCTACTATTGCTGGAGACTCACTGTATGGTGGTCCAATAAGTGACTGCTACATCCTAACCAATATCAATGGCCAATATTCTCACATCATGGCAGACATTAGCTTATTCCAGTTAGTGTTCAATTTCAGTGGAGAGCCTTACATGACCAGGGTTGCATCACCTCCCTACAGAATATGTTTCTGCATTGACAGTTCCCCAGAAGAGCACTGTTTGACTAGTGTGTCCTTCAACTTCTTTCGAGGGGAAAATTTTCATGTCTCAGCTATAATCAGTGGACGAACAAGAGGAGCACATTCAGCATCTGTGAGAGCTTCATTACGAACGCTGCAGAGCTAGGTCCCCTACAGAGTGTACAGCAGCTAATGCGCTCCTGTGGAAACCTCACATACTCCATAAGAGCTTCTGGCAGTCGTGCTCGGCTTCATCTTTCAGTTGAGAGTGTTGAGAAATTGCTTGAATCATCTACTGTTATAGATGTCTTCCTTTTGTCTTGCCCACTTGGCTTTCAAGAGGTGGGAGACCCTCCTTCATGCAGCTGCCTTGCATGGCTAGCTGCAGTGCCTGGTGTAACATGTGACATCAACACTCAAAATATTCATCGTCCAGGAAACGTATGGATTGGAAACTATTCGGGGAAGTTAGTTGCCCATCGTAACTGTCCCTTTGATTATTGCAAGGGAGCAAACAGTGTCTCAGTATATAGACAAAATGAACAATGTGCTTTTAATCGGTCTGGTGTCCTTTGTGGGAAGTGTGACCAAGGCCTTAGTCTTGCTTTAGGGAGCTCAAAATGCCTGCCTTGTTCTAACGTTTATCTCGCCATTGTTATCCCATTTGGGCTCATTGGGGTGGTCTTGCTCATTTTGCTACTCAAGTGCAACCTCACTGTCTCTGCTGGAACAGTCAATGGACTGATTTTTTATGCCAACATAGTTCAAGCTAACAAAACCACCTTCTTTCCAGTCAGTACAACAGCTCCAATTACTCACATGTTGTCAGTGTTTATATCTTGGGTGAACCTGGATCTGGGAATTGAAACCTGTTTTTACAAGGGCATGGATGCTTATACCAAAACCTGGCTTCAATTTGCATTCCCCGTATATGTGTGGATTCTCATTCTAGTGTTAGTCTATAGCAGCAGGTGTTCTGTGACACTGTCAAAGCTGACTGGTTCTAATGCAGTTCCGTCACTCGCAACTCTCTTTTTGCTCTCATACTCTAAACTACTGCGTGCGGTCATAATGGCCATATCACCTATTTCCATAACTGACAAGGATGGGAAGACATCCCTTGTGTGGTTGGCCGATGGAAATGTGCCATACATGACATGGCCACATGCAGCCTTATTCACGCTGGCCCTTGTAGTAGTATTCTTTTATATCATTCCTCTAACTCTGCTTGTTCTATTTTCGCCACTGTTACAAGCTTCATCCAACTTGAGGCTTTTCAAGTGGGTGCGCAGAATAGGCCCGCTCATTGATGCTTATCAAGGTCCATATAAGGTTAAGTATCGCTACTGGACTGGCGTAATGCTTGTGGTCCGTCTTATCCTGTTTTCAGTATTCTCAGGCAACGCATTAGGTGATCCGAAAGTCAACCTCTTATCCATTAGCTTGATCATCATACTTTTTCTAACAGCTGTATGGAATATTGGTGTCCTGTACAAGAGCTATCCAGTCCATCTGCTTGAAATGTTTTACATCCTCAATCTTGGAATATTCTCTGTAGTGACAATGTATCTAAGGGAAGCCCAGTCACCACAACAAAGTCAAGAGTATCTTTCTTGCACCATGATTGGTGCAGCTTTCCTGAGTTTCCTCGTCTTCCTTGTCATCTTGGTATGGCATCTTCATACATTTACAAAAACATTCCGTTGTCTGAGAATGTTACTGGACATTTGCAGCATGAAACGCAATGATCATCCACCAGAGCTTGAACTTGATCAACCACAGGTACCAGCTGTGCGACCTCAGCCAACAGTGTCTGTTATTGACATGAGTGCACTGCGTGAGTCACTACTGTCTCAGTGACGAAAACAAACGACACAGAAGAACTGTTATGCTTGTTATGCTGAATTTTCGCTTGGTTGATGTATACTTTTAGCTACAATTAGCATACTAGCTACACAGTTTTGTTTTCCATTTGTGACAGTGTAAGTGACCTATTATCATGTAGTGATGAATCATGAAGTGTATTGTCCAATGCAATTGCATTGGTCTGCTCCATGCAGGTTCATCTGCTTCTGCTTGTGTAGTCAGATCTGTTGTGCGCAATTCTGATCCTCGATCTCTGCTTGAACATTATGTATTGCTATGTGTGTGCTTGTGGCTTTTGAAGTGATTGTAGAGGTTTCTCACAACATAGAAACTACCTGTTTAGCTATTTTGTGGTATTATTACATTATGTTTGCTGTTGGTAGGCACACCTTTAGCTAGCTACCAGTAGAATTCTGCTAGAACCATCACGTGCTTGTTGGTATTCTGGCAGTGCAGTTTTTATTAGGACAATCTTCATCACAATTTAAAATACTTGGCAAATCATGAATACCGAAATTGCACCATTCATAGAAGATAGAATTGACAATGTTCAGACAAATTGACAATGTCTAGAACTTCTAAAGTACGAAACCCATAATTGGTAGCTACCATCTCATAATACCTGCACCTACTGTAATAGTTGCTTAAACAATCATCAGCTCTCAGCCCCCATGCACCGCCCCGCCCCGCCCCCCCATGCACCCCACCCCCCACCCCTTGCATCTGCCCCAGCCCCACTCTCATGCAGCCCCACTCCCGGATCCCCATGTTACCACCCCAGCCCCTCCCCCGGCCCCAGGTCTTCTACGCCTCCAGTTTTGATCGCTTGCAGTATGCAATAGCCTTGTTCCCAGGCTCCTCCCCAGCTTTTAGTATGCGACAAAAAGCTAGTATGCATAGTGTATATAAAGCGGAGGGCCTGGGAACCGGAACGAGGTGCTATACACTTAATGATGGAACGGAGTCTGGGAACGAGGTTTTAGCCTTTATCTGGCCAGACGTTCCTTGTCCCGTGAACGATGCAGTCTTTCAAAGGTGCGATCTTGCTTATGTGCTGCGTGCTATCCCAATGGACTGGTACAGTTTGTGGCGAAGGAGTGGGGAGGAGAGTATCAGCGGTGAGGCGGGGGCCCTGGCAGCACGAGATAGTGGAGGGACTGCATCCAGAGGCGGCAGCAACAGCTACCTTTACCAACCAGATCAACCTGAATGGGTGAGTACAACGACAGGGCGTATGCGTTGATGGTTAGGGAGGAAGATATGTATCTGCTGTACATTCTCACACACACACGGACAAATGGACAAATGTAAGGCGCTTCCAAGGTAGAACCCCCCTGTCTCAAGGACTGGGGTCACGTGCGCTACTTGGTTCTCTAGGCCTATCACTACACCACCTCCTGCAGTTGGCAGATACTATCTCAGAGGTCCTAAACTCCAAACTTTTCCTGAGTGGGCATGCCCTTCCAATGGCATGCTTCTCACACCAGCGCACTAACATCAAAAGTTTTGCACTCTTCGCAGCTTCTGCATAGACACATAGCCTGATCAACGCTAGATGTGCTTTCACTGTAGGCTCGTACCTAGGCCTTCTCACCCCAGTGTTTGTCGATTGCTGTACTTCCCCCGCGTTACCAGCATTTCTGTTACCACAGCTGTTGTTCAACTCAGTGATACAGTGCACTGAGGCCTCCCTTAACTGTATGTAGTCACACTCAGGCAGGCAGCCATCCACTCTAAGAGGTACTCACACTTGGTTGTTGAGCAGTACATTGAAGACCTCTTCGTTCCTGCACTCGATAGCCTTCTGTAGGGGTGTGCAGCCATTGGAGTCTTGAGAGTCAGGGTTGGCATGGTATTCCAGTAGCAGGCTGGCCACACGTGATACTGGAAGCGATCCGTGCTGGGGTTGGTTTGGGTCTGGGACCAAGACTAGCTCAGCCATAGAGCAAATGCATGTATGCAGTTAATGGGAAGAGGATATGACACACACAGTAGATGAAGCCAATCTAATGGTGGCTTTCTGGCCTGTTCAAGGATAGGTCGCCGCTTATGAACATGTGCATGGGCATAGTAACTGGTGTTGCTGTATATACCGATAGACCCTAAATCCTTCTCTTATTATGGGAGGTCAACAATGTCATCATGCCGTTGAGCCGGTGACAGAGCATATAGTGCCCCTCCTTCCCTTCTCCCACACACCTCTCCCTTCTCTCCCACCCCTCTCCCCCTCACCTCTCCGTTCTCCCCACCCCTCTCCCTTCTCCCACACCCCTCTCCCTTCTCCCACACACCTCTCCCTTCTCCCAACCCCTCTCCCTTCTCCCCCACCCCTCTCCCTTCTCCCCCACCCCTCTCCCTTCTCTCCCACCCCTCTCCCCCACACCTCTCCCTTCTCCCCACCCCTCTCCCTTCTCCCACACCCCTCTCCCTTCTCCCACACACCTCTCCCTTCTCCCCCACCCCTCTCCCCCCTCTCCCTTCTCCCACACACCTCTCCCTTCTCTCCCACCCCTCTCCCTTCTCTCACACACCTCTCTCTTCTCCCCCACCCCTCTCCCTTCTCCCCCACCCCTGTCCCTTCTCCCACACCCCTCTCCCTTCACCCACACCCCTCTCCCTTCTCCCCCACCCCTCTCCCTTCGCCCACACCCCTCTCCCTCCTCCCACACCCCTCTCCCTCCTCCCACACCCCTCTCCCTTCTCCCACACCCCTCTCCCTTCGCCCACACACCTCTCCCTTCTCTCCCCTTTCCAATGTGTATGCTTACTTTTCCTTTAGGTGTGTGAGGTGGTACATGTTTGAGGCACCAAGGAGCTCGATGATGGCAGACTGCTCAGAAGGAAGGATGATACTATCTGTGTACACCCATCGGAACATGCTGGCTGCCACGAAGGGGGTCATGTAGGAGAGGTCCAGCTCTGACGTGGAGGAGAGTGTTTCATCCTTGGGATTCCAGTGCCGGCTACGGGAATCCAGGACAAAGCGATGGCCTGCCATCTTACGGTCCGCCAGTATGACTGACATGTCACTGTGTGCAACAAAGTGATTGCATGTCGTTCATTCGACTATTCTCTTTTCCAGTCCCACAAGCAAGAGCTGCTAGATCAGGAATTCTGACCATGGTATTTATAATGTACACATTATGGATCATGGCAAGAGGTCATTGAGACTTTTTCCATACTGTAAGTGACAAAAAGCTGGGCGATGGCCTGGGAATGAGGCTACCACCCACCCCCACTTTTGTGCTGGAAATATTGAATCACTAGCACCACTAACCTGGTCTATGAACACCCAATTCTGCACACAGTGAAGTACGCAATGACTGGTACAAAACAGTCGGCCTACCAGGAGGGTTAAAGCTCCTAGCATAGCTACCATTGCCCCCCCCCCCCCCCCCCCCCCCCCCCCCCCCCCCCCAAACAACAAAAAACAAACAAACAATAGGGCAGGGTGGTCTCCTGAACTTCCCTATCAGCTAGAAATCCAATTCCTGTACTCACTCTTCTTGAGGTGGTGGTGATGTGGTTTAGATGATGGCCCCAAACACAACAAGCACTCCCCAAACACATCTTCACTGCACCCCTGCCCCGTCTCCCCTCACCTGTATAGTGGCTTGTCAAAGAGGTCGGCAACCACTTTCAGCAACCTGGAGACAAAGTGGTCAGGGCCCACATTACCCGAGGTGGCGACTGCACGAGTGTACCGCTGCTCCAGCTCAGCGTGTCTCTGCTGCAGCTTGACGTACTGCTCCCTCAGCAGGTCCAGGTGCTGCTGGAGCTTAGCAGCCTCATCTGGGAGGAGGAGGGAGAGGGAGGAGGACAAGGGAGAAGATGAGAGGGAAGGAGGGAGGGAAGAGGTACGTAGGGAGGGTGAGTGGAATGTGGGCAAAGAGCAAACACAACTACAACTACATACAATTGGCTGACTGACATACTGCATAAACATACCGACTACTAAATAAACCGGTTCTACATAATTTTACGTATAGCTTGCAGTTCTACTACCGGCTCATTTACACTTAGCGTGCGTGCACGTTTCGTGTGAGAAAGATCACCGTTCTCACAAGGGTTCGTGCATGATTTTCACCCGTTCATAGTCCACTACGCCAGAACACAAACGCGAAAAACTCACTTGAAGCGGCCATATCGGTTCCTTTAGGGCCTCTGCCTAGCCTGAGGGGTTAAAAGTAAAATAACCACGCCCTTCACGCGCGCTGTGTAAATAGCGCTCTTGCAACCCTCGTTCCAGGCCACTTGGCCTGGGAACGAGGCGAGTGACGGTAGTCGGCAGTGAGTTCGCCATATAGTGCAGCGGCATATCAAACCAATCGTTCACTTTTTGATAAAAGCACCAAAATTGGTACACATATAGATTAATATACTGTGAACATTTTTAGATATTGAGGCATGTGAAATTGTGCCTGCGCCAGCCGTGGTGGGCGGTTTCCAAAATGGCCGCCATGTGGCGTTGTTCAACGAGAACAATGTAGTACTATAATGTCTTTAATAGCACTTTTAGGGGTCTTAGGGTTCTTTTCCATAACTTGTGAATGCCCCATCCTTGCTAGAATTATTCTTTGTTTATGTGCTACGTTACAGCAGTGATTTCCAGAAATGGACATGCATAGAGGTCCGGTTATTAATTATAATGAACCTTTCTGGGAACAGAAACTGGCATCTTGCAGGTCTAGTAGCAGGGATTCTATAGGGGGGCTGCAAGATATATGTAGGCATTTAAGAAGAACATGCTGCCTGCATTCCTGCAAGAAAAATGGGCTGACTGCTGGGATTCGGGAAACATCTGGGGTACAAATTAGTATGTTTGGGGTGACAATCAATTGGATTTGGATTTAAAATCCAAAAGGAGCCAGTGATAGCATTCAAAAGGAGATGTGTTCTCTGCATTGCTAGAAGTGGCTACAGATTTGTACTAGTCCACCCACTCTGTTGGGCATGAAACAGCAGGGCAAAATATGATTGTGCAAATGCCATTAAGGCAATTGCCAGGTGCAATTACAGTACAATGGATTATAATAAGACCATGGCATCGATAATCCTGGTGTTGTATGACTGCAATTTATCTGTGATGTGATGAGCCAGGCATGCAGAGTTCCTCTTGCAGATGAATGCGAAGGATCAACACGATGCTTGGTCTTTTGGGGTATTCTCTTTGACAGCATAGCATGGGAATTGTGCCTACTAGAGGCAGAGTGGTTCCATACAGTTAGCATGGATAGACAAGGTGGTGGAACAGGAGAAACAGTTAGAATATATTCCAAGGATTACTACGTAATTCTGTTGGGAATGAAACAGCAGGCCAAAATATGATTGTGCGAATGCCATTAAGGCAATTGCCTGTGCAAATACAGTACAATGGATTATAATAAGACCATGGCATCGATAATCCTGGTGTTGTATGACTGCAATTTAACTGTGATGTGATGAGCCAGGCATGCGGAGTTCCTCTTGCAGATGAATGCGAAGGATCAACACGATGCTTGGTCTTTTGGGGTATTCTCTTTGACAGCATAGCATTGGGAATTGTGCCTAACAATGGGATATTGTGCCTAATAGAGGCAGAGTGGTTCCATACAGTTAGCATGGATTGACAAGGTGGTGGAACAGGAGAAGGATTATTACGTCTGCTGTGTGAGGAAGCTAGGCAGTGTAAGGGTATGGATATTAATACCACTGAAACAACCAGTGCTACCAGTAACACTAGCTGAGCCACAGCATAGTGCATTTACTTATTTGCCGTTCATTCTGTTTTAGTTACCTGCAGAGTATAATTATCACGTCAGGCAATTGGAATGACGAAGCCTTGCAGTTGCCTCTCTTTTTCATCAAACATACATGTATCTCCCAAACACTCACCACATCTTCAATGGCTTAGCTTACAGATAAATAATCAAGACACACTTGGCAGCCAAAATGCTAAGGGCCTACCAAAACCGATGCAGTACACATGAATAAGCTCAAAGTGGTGGAAAATGGAGTGTGTAGGAAATGAGCATTGGACAAACTATGCTGACCCCCTCTTCCGAAGCCAGCTACATAATATTCATGATACTACACTATAGATCTGAGGCCTGTGGTCTCCGAAGTCAGGGGTTTCATATACATATAGTGGCTTGCAACTTTGGGCTTTTTGAGATATTTGTACCAACAGGTCAGCAACATGATATTTGGCTACTTGGTTGCATTGTTTATTTGTGTCGAAACTGTACTTGACAATACTACCAACCAGTTCCAAGACAGAACAGTTTCATGCTGGCAATAAGTGCATTGGGCATATAGGGGATCAATGAGTTATGTTCAGTGGTAGCATTTATGGCCTACTGAGCAGTAAGGAATACAAAGCAAGGGCATTACATATTCTAACATAGGATATATACAAGGGAGAGCATTATTGACAACGCCTCCCTCCAGGCCATTGGGACTTGGAATCAGCCTATAATCATGGAGATCGCAGTTTTAGAATCAGGGCAGTAACCACTGTAGCAAGGCATCCCATGCACATTCCACATTAATTGGTTGGGTAGAAGCGTACAAAATCCATACTTGAATGCCAAGACATGCAATGGTTAGTTTCACATCGTAACGTTGTAATGTTGTCTGCAGTTATACATTCTGGCTAACCACCGCATGGACTTATCTTTCCCATCACTGACTTTCATGCACGTGGTGTAGTATGTATATATCGCAAAACGTTTTGCATAGGAAAGGGGAGGGGAGCCACACCCAGGATAGAGTGTCCTATTGGGGAAAGTATACATCTTCCAGTGGACAATGGTGGAAGGGCCACCTTTCCACCCAATTGCAAACACCCCAAGGACTAGGTATGGATATGCAGATGTGCACCTGATATCCATAGTTGGGGAGTGAAGCTGTCATGTGATCAGCAGCAAGTGAGTCATGTGATTGGAAAGCTCTCACTGCCACTGCTGCACTGCATCGTTGACCTGACTCACCTCCAATGAATAGTGGTAGCTGGTACCAATTATTGACAATGGCGAAAAGAACAGATTTAAATGGGAATGACAGGCAACCGATTATGGGACGCTGGACAATGGTGAACCAGGGTGGAGCTGATTATTCACAACATTAGCAATACTAGCTGTGGTGGAGACAGCTGCAAGCTGTATATAGCAGTAGTAAGTAAAGTATGGGGTATTCGATCACCCGCCCACCTAGCTGTTCCCTCTTTCTTTCATATAGCCGCTACTGTCCACTGCATGAGTCCTCTCTCAGTGAGACTGAGTCAGGTGTTAAATTTGTGTTTCATGTGTAGAAGAGCTTGAAGGATTACCACTAAGAGTCATTTAAGACAACATTGCCAAATTTGGTAACGTTGCACGGCGGCCATTTTGGAAAACGCCCACCATGGCTGACGCAGGCAGAATTTCACATGCCTCAATATCTGAAAATGTTCACAGTATATTACTCTACATGTGTACCAATTTTGGTGCTTTTATCAAAAAGTGAACGATTGGTTTGGTATGTCTGACTATGCCGCTGCACTAATAGATATTAGAGGGGTCTGGGGACGAGACTAAGATATTAACTAAGAGTAGCGGACTCTAACGTCGTATGTACGATAGATAAATAATGGATAATAGATAGATAGATGGAAGGATGGATGGATCGATAGATGTATAATGTTTGGTCACAGCCTTGATAGCTTGTTGGCTTTACCCCATGCCCAGATCCTAACATCAACCTAGCCCTGGCGTGGAGCACTTTCTGGCTGACCAATATATATTTGGGAGGGACATGTTAATAGAGTTCACTAAGCATTTTTATTTTTAAAGACATGGCTGCAATTATAGTGTAATAATAGCTATGTACGTAGCTAGCTATCTTGCTAGACAGACATCCACACAAGCTGTGTTATTTGTTTTACAAACATATTTCTCTTCATTGTTAGGCGAATGCATGACGTGCATGATTCAATCCCAGGTTTTGGGGAATAGCCATAGTTCCATCATATTGAGTTCCGAGCACTTGATGTAACTTAATTGTATTCAGAGTTCCAGCATGTGATGTCTTGAAGGTCTTGCATAATCTCGGGTAGCCAGACCCCATTCCACACCCCATTCCACACTGACCAATCACAGCTCAGAATTCGGTCACATTCTACCTGAAGTATGTGATTAACAGAAAATGCAGTGCTGTGAATTCCATAATTAACGTTAACACTGTCTGTTATATTCATGATACCTAGGAACTCTTCATCTGGCAGTTCAATATAAATATACCAAGAAAGCAGATATTAAGTTTCCAAGAAAGCAGACTCGCGCATGGCCAGTTGGCTGAACCAGTACAGGTTCTGAGGTAAGTGGCCCAACGTTTGTCTGTTGAATTAAATATGGGATGTTGTTTTTCAAAACTGCTTTGTTTTGATGCAACGTATTATTGATATGGATTCATTGCTGGAAAGGATGTGTCAGTGGAAGGGCAGGCAGTCAATGACCACCAGTGAGTGAATTTCTCACTCCTGTACCTAAGAGCTCCACTCTCTCTAGATCTTGCAAACAGCCTGGACAAGTTTCAACCCATATTATTTTGTGCTCTGTAGGGAGTCTGGCTGGAACCCCCCTAGTCTCATACCTAGGCCACTCCCCCTGGAAGGGTCTCGTAGGTTGGCACTCACTGTTTGCGCATACGATAATGTTATAATTATTCTCTGTAACAGAACAGTGTAGATTTGGTGATCAATTCACACAGTTGGATCACAATGAGTTGTAGAGAGCAAACTATTTTCTCACAAAGCTTAGCCTAATGATGGTCTGTCTATACTCCACCTCACAGGGCCACAGTTAACGTAAATTGCCAGATGCAAAAGCCACTTTAGTTGGTTGGCCGTTTCTCCACTCAGGCAATAAAGTAGCTTTTTATGCCGTAAAAACATGCACTTTAGCCACATTAGTTATCAAAACAGCTGCTCTGCGCAAGGCATGGCACCACAAGAGTGTTCCTCGGTCGTGAAAAAAGGCATTGAGTGTCCTTAGTACATTGGCTGTCTGTATCTTCATGTGCCTCACGCCAGCCAAGTGTTTTCCGATGTGATAGTCACTCAGTGAGGAGAGATTGGCTCCACAACTGCAAAGTTAATTGGAAGGAGGCACGTCTTCCTGCATCATTGTTAGCACGTTTGTCCTCTACCCGTGCACTTCTGTATAATAGTATCTTATTAATTGGACCGTATACCTCCGTATACTATAACATGTCATTATGACATCTGATCACGGTTGGTTGGTTGGTTGGTTTGTGTCTCCAGGCAAAAAAAAGAGGGTTTGCGCCGACAAAAAGGTGAACTGTGGCCCCGTGCTTCCGCCTACAAATAAGACAAGGGGAAATGCCGTTACCAATTCCCAGTGAGTCCCATTCCATTCGTTAATTGTAGAATTTAGCTTGGCCTGTTTTTCTTTACTGGTTCTGTATTAACCACTAGGTAGAACTATAGGAACAGCAGATGCTCTGACAACCAAGCAGCAGGATACTGTCAACATTTTTTCAAACTGCCATACATAGTATTCATGTTTCTGTCACTGCCCATTACATGCGGTGAGCATATACTTTCGAATGGAATATCAAACCCCTCAAAAGTCACTTTGAAGCCCCCCCCCCCCCCCCCCCCCCCCCCCCATAGCTATTTTGTGCTATCATCCCTACCTTGTCTCCATGCTTTTGCCATTCTACTATCCCTACAGCTCTTTGCATTTGAAGGACTCAGTGGGAAAGGGGGACCAGTGTTTTTTTTACCAACTCTAAAGGTCAAAGGTCAACCATGTGTTTTCTGAATCAAGGCTGGATCTCCATCCTTTCAGTCCATCCTTTCAACTATTGAAATTCAGCCTTAATGTCTTGTTACACTGCAAAAATACAAAGTTGACCTTTGACCTTTAGGGTTGGTCAAAAGTGCTTATCCCATTTTTCCACTGAGCTCTTCAATTTTCTCTTGTAATGTGTTCACAAGCAATTTAGTATAAGCCAGTGGCGTAGCCAAGGGCGGGCCTGGGCGGGCACGTGCCCAGCCAATCCTATATTGTTCTTCGCACGCGCAGTGGGAAGCCACACAGTGAACACAGACAGCAGAAGCCTATGTTACGTATTCATAGTCCTGATCATGTTTTCAAGTCAATATTCATGAATCTAAAACCCATAATCAGTTTTGTAGAGCAAACTCAGCGCTATCAATAAGGCTTCTCAGTTAACTCGCGCATCTCAGGATCGGAAGTGGCACTGACTGACCTGTCGACAGACGTGCTGTCGATAGATGGGCAGGCTTCACCAGAACGTCTCTCTGCAGCATCGATCCTCATACATCTGGAGCGCGCAGTGCAAAGCACGAAGGTGCCACGAGAGCCCATCCTGATAACTGAAAAATGAAGGCGAAAAAAAATTTCCGCGCTTTGCGCGGACTGATCGTCGCTACGCGCCTCTATGCACTGCCTTCACCAGCGTGCATATCAGCCCCTATATATAGTGCCCGCCCAATTCTACATTCCTGGCTACGCCACTGGTATAAGCTATTTTCAAAAGGCAACTGTACACTCCTTATAGGGCAAGCTCACTTAGTTTGTGTCATGCCTCATTTAGTCTCACCTCGAGAGATTTTTGTGGACTCTGTTAGCATTCACCAGCTTGTAGTTACAGCTTGCCCCAAATTAACACACATTATGTACAAGCTGCAATGATCATTAGCCAGCATGCATGTGAGCTGGAAGACTTAATTGTGCACGACTCACCATGATTGCCTCACTATGATTGTGCTGAATTGTCAGGAGTATTGTTTGGGGAATAGTAACCTCTGTATTCGGCAGGGTCAATTCCAAGCATGTGATGCTGGAAGACTTGTGCATGACTCACTATGATTGCACAGAATTGTCACTGACAGGTGCATTGCTTGGGGAGTATAGTAAGTTACCCTTTACCGTATTAATATTCATCAGGGTCAATTCGAAGCCATAAGGTCTTGCAGCGCTGTGATGATTCATGGTACCCAGAAACTAGAGATCCCAGAAAGCAGGCTCAATAATGAATCTACACATCCTCTCAGGCCATGTATGTTCATAGGTAGTCCATTGACAACTTTTTGCTAAAGTTATGTTGACATGAGCCAAGATAGCCTCGTTCCCAGGCTCCTCCCCAGCTTTTTGTCGCAAGGCTAAGCCAAGACATGTAGCGTTAGTTGCCAATTATTGGCACATACATTTTGTATATGGTGCATCCTCATAACTTACCACTTGGAAGTTATGTGCTTGCGCTGGAAGTTACGTACGTCATTGATCGGACTAACTATATCGCTCCAAGTTGGAAGACATAACCCGGAAGCAGCGGTATGGCTCACAC
Organism: Axinella damicornis; assembly: GCA_963931865.1. NCBI lineage: Eukaryota > Metazoa > Porifera > Demospongiae > Axinellida > Axinellidae > Axinella > Axinella damicornis. Next base: position 2,851,963 of record OZ007507.1, read on the forward strand.
ACCCACCAATTTACCTATTCTTGTCACCCAGTACCTATAAGTGTGTAATTTCCAATGGTCAATTACTGTCACAAAGGAGTGCTCATTTTTCACCCAATCCCACTGCTGCCTATGTACTAGCTACTTCAGTAAACTCACTGGTCATCTTGCCATGTGCAGCAATGATCCCCCTCCGTAAAGGTCAGTAGAATAGTCGCCGAGCATACAGTGCGAATAATTGGTGCCGGCCAGTAATTGGTACCTTATCCTAATTCGTAAGGCAACTGGTCATGGAAAGTTTTCCATTAAATTTCTTTTTGTGAGAAATCTGTGACAGCTAGCTATAGCTCATAGACTAGATGTACTGTGTGTACTCCTTCATCAATTGTTTCCTCATAATTATGACTTGTGTACACATTGCAGGGAAAGAGTTTTATATAACCAACTGACTTAATTAGCAGCAGTCTTGGTTTTGTGTATGTCTACTAGTTGCCAACCTATAACTTATAGCTACGTAACTCCTTAGAACTCTTTTTCCATACTTTCTAGGAGTGGACTTCAAAGTTCTCAGTCAAGTGCGATGATTTAAATATGCAGAGTATACGTAACGGACAAGGAAGCTCAAGACCACTAAATGAGAGGTTGGGTAGCCCTCCTGATGATCAAGCTCCTGCAAGAAAACGTCCACGCCTAATGCATGTAGCTGCTAAAACAAACCGTTTCCATTACAGACCACAACGTACGGCAGATTCTCCCAGCTGTAATCTATGGTCTCTCAACTGCACGCCTTCAAGCTCTTCCAGTTGCAACCCAAGCTCTTCTAGCTACAGGCCAAATTCTCCCAGCTACAAATCAAGCGAGTCTTCCAGTTATAATTGGCAAGGCTCTTCAATCTGCAAGCCATGTGCAAACTCTCCATTCTACAGGCCAAGCTCCCCTAGCTATGGTCCAAGCTTCAGCTACAGGCCAAGCTTTCCAAGCTATGTCAGGCCAAGTTCACCCAACTACACGCCTTGCTCTCCAAGCTACAGGCCAAGCTCTCCAAGCTACAGTCCAAGCTCTCCCAGCTACAACCCAGGCCCTCCAAGTGGCAAACCAAGTTCTCCCAGCTACCGGCCAAGCTCTCCCAGCTACAGGCCAAGCTCCCCTAGCTATAGTCCAAGCTCTCCCAGTTACAGGCCAAGCTCTCCCAGCTATAGGCCAAGCTCTCCCAGCTACAGGCCAAGCTCTCCCAGCTACAACCCAGGCCCTCCAAGTGGCAAACCAAGTTCTCCCAGCTACCGGCCAAGCTCTCCCAGCTACAGGCCAAGCTCCCCTAGCTATAGTCCAAGCTCTCCCAGTTACAGGCCAAGCTCTCCCAGCTATAGGCCAAGCTCTCCCAGCTACAGGCCAAGCTCTCCCAGCTACAGGCCAAGCTCTCCCAGCTACAGGCCAAGCTCTCCCTGCTACAGGCGAAGCTCTCCCAGCTATAGGACAAGCTCCCCAAGCTCCCCAAGCTACAGGCCAAGCTCTCCCAGCTACAGGCCAAGCTCCCTCATATACAGGCCAAGCTCTCCCAGTTACAGGCCAAGCTACAGGCCAAGCTTTCCGAGGCTAAGCTATGTCAGGCCAAGCTCACCCAACTACATGCCTTGCTCTCCAAGCTACAGTCCAAGCCCTCCCAGCTACAACCAAGGCCGTCCAAGTGGCAGGCCACGCTCTTCCAGCTACAGTCCAAAACCAAGCTCTCCAAGCTATAGTCCAAGCTCTCCCAGCTGTAGACAGGATATTATAGCATCTTCTCAACAAGAGTCTGCCACTGCCTGTCCACAGTCTAGTTTGAATCATAGCTTAGAGTCTGTGGCAATAACCGAACCACAACCCATTCGTTCCACAAAAACAGCTATACATGTAAGCAACCAGTTTGCTCAAGATATTGCTTCACCCTCGTATCCACCATCCAGTTCTGCTGCTACATCACCTACACGTACAAACACAAGCCTAGACAGCACAAAACTCCCTTACGGAAAAAGGGAAGCTCAAGATGTGGTCCAGTCACATCCAAAAAAGAAAGCAAAACAGACCCCAAAATGTTACAGCACAAAACTCCCTTACAGAAAAAGGAGAGCCCAGAATGTGACTGGACCACATCCAATAAAGAAAGCAAGACAGTCCCTGAACTGCTACGACACACAAAACCCTTACAGAAAAGGGAGAGCCCAGTCACGTCCAAAACAGGGAACAGGACGGATGTCATTCCTTTCAAATTTCTCTTTCTATGATGAGAATCGTTTGCATGACCTCGCTGAATGTCCACCAGCACTCCAGTTAAGGACCTTATGTAATCGCAGATCTGAATTGAGGGGATTTCTACGTTCACTCTGGGAGTGTAGTGTTGAGGAATGTGGTGGTATAAAGGTTACCCTCATAATCAAAACTCTGTACTGTCTACTGAGCTGTGAGGATCAGCAGGAGTGTGAAACGTTTGTTCACCAGGAGATTACAGCTGACAGTGGTGAGGTACTTTTGCACGCGCTCCACAACAGTTTCTGCCAAATGCCAATGGAAAAGTCCTCAGACTGGTTCCTCGTTCTGCTTAGGGACACCTGCCATCTTTTCCAGCTCCTCCTAAGTAAATGGCCAGAATTCTCACAGCACCTACCTGTTGATGCTCTCCATGGTGCTGCAAACCAGCTTGCTTCTCAAGAAGTCCGGTATGGCGAGATACGGAAGTTAAGCCAGTTACTGGTAGAAAAAAGAGATGGTATTCGAAATGAGTTCTACCAAGCTTCCAGCTCACCACAACTCGGGGAAACAGAGTGTAATAGCATCTTGCCCACTCCAGAGGAGCTCAAACAAACAAATCTTCCACTCACACTTGCAAAGAACCAAGTAAAAGGTTGCTATTGTAGCACAGAAGCTTACCTTGATTGCCATTACAACCTCCTGAGAGAGGATTTCATTCACCCACTTCGCTGTGCCCTTCACCAAGTTCAATCTCCAGAGAATGATGAGAATTGCTTGGAAGTGAAGGTTTACCACAGTGTCCGTTTCAATCAGGGAACCACCACCCTGCCAGGAGAAGGAAAAGTCTTCCGGATTAGCTTTGAATGCCCTAAAGTGAAATGGGAGCATAGTAAACTCTTCACCTATGGCTCCTTGGTCTGCCTCTATCGAGATGATTTTAAGGAGGTGGTGTTTGCAACGGTAGCTGAAAGGAAGATTGAAGATCTGAAACAAGGAATTTTGACGATCAAGCTACAAAGCAACAGCGATGTCCTTAGTTTCCCGCCTGAGCTCTGCTTTAAAATGATTGTTTCAACAGCATTCTATGCAGCATATTATCCAGTTCTGAAGCGTCTTGAGCAGCTGAAGACTCCGGATCCCTGCTCTCCGGTTGTACTGCCTTTCTCAAGATACCTTGTTGAGTGCTCCTCAGATGTCAGTCCTCCAGCTTACCTGCAGGGAGAAACTGAAGAAATGGACTTAGATGGAATTGTATGCAAGTACCGTTCACCAGATGATAAAGAACGGTTGGATTGCCCCTGCAATAGCATGGTGGATGTGTTTGACCTGAAGGCTTGGTCTGCTCTGCAGACTCCAATCCTTGATCCCTCACAGAAGTCAGCTCTTCATGCTGCTCTAACCAATGAACTGGCTCTCATCCAGGGTCCTCCAGGAACTGGAAAGACTTATATCGGTTTGAAAATTGTTGAAGCTTTGCTGAACAACACTCACCAGCTGGGAATGAATGGCCCCATTGTTGTCGTCTGCTACACCAACCATGCTCTGGACCAGTTTCTGGAAGGGATACTGGAAATTAATGCCATGAAGAACAGGCGTATACGGAAAATGATAACTATCCAGAGAATTGGTAGTCGAAGCAAGAGTGAAAAGGTTGAAGAGTACAGCATACACAAAGCTGTGACAAGAGCATGCCGTGAAAAGAGAATTTACGGTTGCTCACCACATGCAGTCCAAATGCTCCAGTCAAAAATCCAAGCCATTGAAGAACTTCTTCAAGGTGAGTTTGTCCCGTACAACTTCAAAGTGTACTGCTCCATTTTTTCAATGGAAACAATAACTGAGCTATCGCGGTACTGTGGTCTTCGCTGTCAACAACCACTGGGAGAAGGCATCCTTGCTGAATGGTTGAGTGTGGACTTTAAAAGGGAGATTGAAAAGTTTCAACGCAAAGCAGCACCTGGTGATAGTACATATGACGCTGTGTATGATTACCACCGAGAGATTGAAGACCATCGTCGTATTGCAAGTGAAGATGATGATGACCATGATAAGTTCCTCCACAAAGCTCTTGGAGAAGCAACAGTCAAGAAGTTTATCACAAAACTTAAACCAGTACACCCCAAATCTGAAACACCAAGGCATGTAGATTTGTCCTATAATATACCAACACATGAGCGCTTGGAATTCTTCAAGAAATGGCTTGTACATCTGAAAACTGAGCTACAGCGAGATCTGAAGAAAAAAGAAAGAAAACGGAGAAAATACTTGAGAATGAGGGATTTCCTTCAGGTCCAAATCTTAAAAGAAGCTGATGTCATCGGCATGACAACAACCGGAGCTGCCAAGTACAGCAGCATCATGTCCCAGATTGAAGCAAGGACGGTTGTAATTGAAGAGGCAGCAGAAGTGCTGGAAGCCCATGTGATCGCCACTCTAACCCAACACACACAACACCTCGTATTGATTGGGGACCACAAGCAGCTACGACCAAAGACAACAGACTACTCTCTTGCCCGTGAGTATCACCTCGACATTTCACTCTTTGAGAGGTTGATCAACAACAGCTTCCCATCTGTCACTCTTGAGATCCAGCATCGAATGCGACCAGAGATTTCTAAGGTCATTTCTTCCTCAATATACAGTGGCAGGCTGAAAGACCACCCTTCTACACTGGAGTACAAAGATATTGAAGGAGTGCGACACAACATGTACTTTATTGATCACACAGAACTAGAAACATATAGCAGCGAGATGAAGAGCCCTGCAAATAATCATGAAGCCGTCTTCCTTTCCCGGCTCTGCCTCTATCTATGCCAGCAGGGCTACAAACCGGAGGAAATTACAGTAATCACACCATACACCGGCCAGATGTTCAGGCTGCAAGATGTGTTTAGAGCCAACAAGATCGTGAATGTCCGCATCACTCCAATTGATAGCTACCAGGGGGAGGAGAATGAGATCATTCTATTATCTCTTGTCCGTAGCAACAAAGAAAACATTCCTGGTTTTGTGAAGGAGAGTAATCGTATCTGCGTAGCACTTTCACGGGCAAAACGTGGGTTCTACTGCATTGGGAACTTTCAACTATTCAGGAGATGCTCAAAGCTCTGGCGCACTATTGCACGTGACCTCAAAGATAGGGGTTTGATTGGGAGCTCTCTCCCACTTCAATGCAGCAGCCATGGGACAATCACCAATGTTTCCTCTGGGAGTGACTTTGACAAAGTCAGGGACGGAGGGTGTGACAAGCAGTGCAATGCTCGTTTGCCATGCAACCATATCTGCCCCAGACGCTGCCACCCCAATGTTGACAAGGTGCACAAGGAGCCCTGCAAGAAGCCTTGTTCAAAGTACTGCAAGACTCTACAGCACCGGTGCAAACAGCTATGCTATGAAGAATGTCGTGACTGCATGGTGCCAGTTGTGAAGAAGATTGCGAGATGTGGACACAAACAGCAAGTGCCCTGCTATCAAGACCCAGCTGAATTCGTATGTCAAGAGAGGTGCCAGAAGGTCCTTCAGTGTGGCCACACATGTGCAAAGAAGTGTGGAGAGAAGTGTGTCAACGAGTGCCGAGTTTTAGTTACTCGTGACTGGCCATGTGGGCACACGGGTCAGGCAGAGTGTTATGTGACGAAAGAGAACCACTCCCTGCTGCGCAAGTGCAAAGCCGAATGCAATGAATTGCTTGAATGTGGGCACAGGTGTACAGGCACATGTGGAACTTGCCACCAAGGGCGCCTGCATAAGAAATGTTCGGCCAAATGTGATAGAGAGCTACTATGTAGTCATCTGTGCTCAGATAAATGTGCCCAAAATTGCCCCCCTTGTCCCAAGAAATGCATTTTTGCCTGCTCTCATGGGCCATGTGGTAACAAATGCAGCACAATTTGTGAGCCATGCTCTGAAAGGTGCGTGTGGGAGTGTAAACACTTGAAATGCACCAGAAACTGTGGAGAGGTATGCGACAGACCAAGATGTAACGAGCCATGCCCCAAAAAGATACGCCGTTGCCTTCACCGTTGTCCTGGGCTGTGTGGTGAGCAGTGCCCTGTAGATCGCAATGGCGATATCATTTGTCGAATTTGTGACAAGAAGAAGTGGAATGAGCTGTTGCAAGACATTTTTGGAACTGAAGAAGAAGCTGGAGCGAGATTTATCCAGCTAGTTGACTGTGGCCACATATTTGAAGTCACAGAACTCGATCGTTGGATGGACATGCATCCAGAGGATGGAAGACAAACAATCCAGTGGAAAACATGTCTTACCTGTAAGCGGCCAATCCTCAAGACTCTTCGATACTGCAACATTGCTAAACAAACTCTCGCTGACATGAACAAAGTAAAAGCAGTTCAGTTTTTCAGCATGAATCGAGAAGAGAGAGAGAAACTGGAGCAAGAGACTGCCAGAATGGCATCTAAACACATACATATGTTCTTTCGTGGTAGCGCTGGTAGACTCACGCACTACAAAGAAGCAATCACACGCTTGCCAGATGCCAGTCTCAAGCAAGATCATTTGATCCTTTGTGCAGCAAGCGACGCACAAAAAGCTTATCAAGTAGTGGTTCAGCTCCAAAGCTGCCATGATCCCGAGGGTTGTAACCTGAATGAGAAGTTTGCTATCCTTCTCAAGCAAAAAACAAGTTATGACGAATTCCTAAAATCCTCCTGGCACAAGGTGACAAACCAGGTCCAATTGGATGTCCTTGCTGAGAGGCGTCGCCTCATGTTGCTAGCCAATACCTACGAACTTCTTTATGATAGTTCTGCAACAGAGACACAAGTAGAAGCAGGTGACTTGTCTTACCTACAGCACATCAGAAAGACTCACGAAACCGTTGGAAACAGGATAGAAAAGCTTACAGACGAGGACCAGTATCGGTCAATACAGTCCCGGTTTGGTGAGCTCTCAAGGAAGTATGGAGCAAAACTGACAGAAGAAGAACGGGAGATGATCATCAAAGCCATTCATGCCAAGCCAGGGTCATGGTACAAATGTCCAAAAGGCCATTATTATCAAATTGGGGAATGTGGGGGAGCGATGCAGGAAGCCATGTGCCCTGATTGTGGGGCTGCGATTGGAGGGAGCCGTCACCGGCTACGAGATGACAATGCTCATGCTAGCGAGTTTGACAATTCCGCTCATGCAGCCTGGTCCACAGGAACTGACCTAGCCAACTATGAGCTACTGAACATTGCACAATAGCCTACATATTTATGTGTTGTCAGTAGTATACACTGCCACAAGGTGCATTAGGTGATGCTCTTACAGTGCATTATTGTAGTTGTTGATTTTTGATGGTTGTAGTGTACCGGTATAGCTCAAGACAGCTTTAGACGCAGCCTTCTCAACCTTTGCCCTGTCTATTGTACTCAACAATGATATGCTCATGTTCCGAATTATGTCAGAATAATGGGATTATGGGAAAAGACATTATTAGCCTTGAGCATGCACTTTCCAATCAGACATTTGTTGCGCTACTCAGTGACAGAGTGCTAAACAGTATTCGTAATGTTGCTTGCAAATCGCAACAAAGACATGCACGCCAAATATCACTTCAAGCAGTCTGCACTAGCCAAGAGCAGCCACCAAAAGCGCACAATGACACTCATGACATTGTCATCGTGCGCTCTTGCAGCCACACATCAGTGGTTCCAGGTCAATTCTTGCTTGCATGGACAAGCTTTGTGGTCATTGTGTTCTGTGAGATCTAGATCTAGCTATAGCTAGCTACACTACTACATACTTAGCTCAGTTGCAGTTTTGTCAGTTCATGAGTTGTGTGATTGTATAACACACAAACTATATATAGCACCACAAACCCTTGGAGTAATGGTCAAGAATGTCCGTATGCAACAGTGGCTAGGGACCCTTCAGCCAGATGTCGACCTGTGTGGAACTATATGATTGATCGACACTGGAGTTTGTTGCCGCGAACCAAAGAAAAGTTTTGAACTGATGATATGGTACATGTAGCTAATCCCAGTTCAAAACAAAGGCATTGCACTGTAGCTTTCATAAGCGGTAAGAATAAATATTTTTGTTGAATTTTTGATGCTGCAACCTTTTGCCCATTTACAGCTAGTAATTTGGATTCGGGATATTGCTGGTGGTTTAAAATGAATTGTTAACTAAGTGGGATTTCACTGTTATGAACTGGATGTTACTGCTATGAACACGTGGCAGTTTGTGTGGCTGTCATTACTGTGGTTTGGTTCATGAGCACATGACTTGTACAATACTGCTGCAACTTTAAAAACTGCAACAAAAGCCAGAAACCAGAGAGACATGTGATATTCTCAAAGTAGTATTGCTTACTGCTGGAATTGTATTACTTCAGTTCCTTTCCAGGAACAACATTGAAGCTCAGCCATTGCAGGAGTTCTTTGTGAGTCCGACTGCATGATGGAGGAGAATGCCCAAGAGAGCAGCACTGCCACACCCTTCAAACATACCTTCAAGATGTTGGGCACTATACTTTCGCTCAAATACCACTCTCAAAGTAGTATTGCTTACTAACCCTCGTTCCAGGCCACTTGGCCTGGGAACGAGGCTAGCGCATTTTATTATTTCCAGGAATGATTTCATGTATCTCAGTCGCGTCTTTGTCTTTTACATAAATAGGCCTATTGTGTGAGAGTCGGATTACTTTGAAGCGAGAAACTGCAGCATTTACTGGTGCAGTTCATTCAGTGGTCGACAATATTAAATGTGTGAGTTCCACCATGGATATAACTCTAACGACATATGCACGATACATAGAGATAGATAAATTAATGGATGGTGGATAGATAGATAGATAATAGAGATAATTAGATAGATAGATAGATAATAGTTGGATGGATGGATAGATGGATGGATAATTACATGGATATATAGGTAGATAGATAAATCGCACCCCATGCAAGACAGCGGGCCAGGTTGTGCGGATGTCTGTCCAGCAAGATAGCTAGTTATTCCATACCACTGGTAGTCCTGCAAGCCGCAGAATCATTGGTACTAGCCTAGTACATACATAATATGTGGATTATATATGTCCTAACTTAGGAATGCCTAATGGACTCCGTGTCCCCCACAATATTGATCAGCCAGGAAGTGACTGCAGCTCCTACGTTGCCTTGGTGTCAAGATACTAACCAGTGCATGAATGTGCATGCATTTTGAAGTATGCATATAAATAGCTAGTTCAGCACAAAATTAAAATGCAAGAAGTATAGCACAGTGTTAGTAAGCCTATATTTTGTGAAACTATGAACCATTTGATAGGAAGAGGGCCCTTATGGTAAATTTTGCCAAATGGGCTTCTCCCCATAGTGATGTTCATAGTGTATGTTGTATGCGTGCACGCTTTATGAACACTTTTGTGTGAAATAGGTGTTGGGTGGGAGGTTGCTAGGTGGGGGTTTCCCCCCTTTTTGTTCTTTTTCTAGTGTGGAGTCTGTGGATGTAATACTTCCTCACCAAACACTGAACTGTCCTTACTTAATTTTTCAATGAGTTCCACTGCTAGTTAACCAATTTATTTCATAAAAACGATGTTTTGAAGTCCAGAGCATTGCACAGCACCTATAGCTCTTTTCCTATCAAATAGAGTATGATTAATGCTTGACATGCATGATTCAATCCAGAATATCCATGGTTCCATAATAACATAATCTGAGTTGAGTTCCGAGCACATGATGTAACTTAATTGTATTCATCAGAGTTGATCATGAGTTCCAGGATGTGATGTCTTGAAGGTCTTGCATAAATCTCGGGGTGTAGCCGGACCCCATTCCGCACCGACCAATCACAGCTCAGTATTCAGTCACATTCTACCTGAAGTATGTGATTAATGGGGAAAATGCAATGCTGTGAATTCCATAATTAAAATTATCATGTCTGTTATTCATGATACACAGGAACTCTTCGTGTGGCAGTTGGATATAAATATACCAAGAAAGCAGATACAAAGTTACTAAGAAAGCAGGCTCCAGTATTTCTGACTACTTGGCCAGTTGGCTGAACCAGTACGAGTTCTGAGGTAAGTAGCCCAATGTTTGGTCTGTTGAATATGGGGTGTTGTTTTTCAAAACTGCTTTGTTTTGATGCACCGTATTATTGATATGGATATATTGCTGGAAAGGATGTGTCAGTGGAAGGGCAGGCAGTCAATGACCACCAGTGAGTGAATTTCTCACTCCTGTACCCACTCCCTCTTGCCACTCCCTCTTGACAACAGCCTGGACCAGTTTCAAGCCATATTTGTGCTCTGTAGGGAGTCTGGCTGGAACCCCCCTAGTCTCATACCTATAGGCCACTCCCCCTGGAAGGTTCTCATAGGTTGGCACTCACGCTGTTTGCGCATACATGTAATAATTATTCTCTGTAACAGAACAATGTGGAAAAGATTATCAGTTCACAGTTGGATCACAAATGAGTTGTAGAATGCAAACAATTTTCTCACAAAACTAAAATTGATGGTCTGTTATATACTCCACCTCACAGAGCCACACTTAGATGCAAAGCCACTAGCTTATGTTGGTTGGCTGTTTCTCCACTCAGGAGTCAGGCAATAAGGTAGCCTTTTATGCTGTCAAAACATGCATTTTAGCCACATTAGTTATCAAAACAGCTGCTCTGTGCAAGGCATTGGCACCACAAGAGTGTTCTCGGTCGGCAAAAAAAGGCATTGAGTGTCCTCAGTCCATTGAGTGTCTGTATCTTCATGTGCCTCAAGCCAGCCAAGTGTTTCCCGACGTGATAGTCACTCAGTGAGGAGAGATTGGTCCCACAATTGTAAAGTTAATTGGAAGGAGGCACTTCTTCCTGCATCACTGTTAGCACATGTCCTCTACCCGGCCACTTCTGTAAAATTATCGTCTGTAAAAATATCTGGACCGCATACCTCCATATACTATAATGAAGATTAGTGCAACTCGGACCAGCAGTAGTGACCATAATGGAGAGGTGGCTGTCTTAAAAACAATGACCACTTTAGACAGGTTCCACTACAGTGTAATATCTGTGTCCAAATCTTTCTTCTATTGTGAAAGGATTTTTTTGCCTGTTCAGCCCCAAGTACATGACGTGCATGACTCAGCAGGAGTCAGTGTGCTGACTCAACTGTGCATGACATGATTGTGCAGAATAAATGGGGACACGTAACCTAGTACCATATTCATCAGGGTCAATTCCAAGCATGTGATGCCCTAGTAAGATTTAGTGCATGACCGTGATTGAGCAGAATTGTCAGGTGTATAGTTGGGGGAATAGTAACACTGTATTCATCAGAGTCAATTCCAAGCAAGTGATGCCCTAGTAAGATTTAGTGCATGACCGTCATTGAGCAGAATTGTCAGGTGTATAGTTGGGGGGAATGGTAACCTGTATTCATCAGAGTCAATTCCAAGCAAGTGATGCCCTAGTAAGATTTAATGCATGACCTGAATTGTCAGGTGTATAGTTGGGGGAATAGTAACACTGTATTCATCAAAGTCAATTCCAAGCAAGTGATGCCCTAGTAAGATTTAGTGCATGACCATGATTGAGCAGAATTGTCAGGTGTATAGTTGGGGGAATAGTAACAATGTAATTCACAGTGCTGCAGGACCTTATGGCATCACTTGCTTGGAATTGACTCTGATGAATACAGGTTACTTCATGGAACTCCGGAACTAGAGATCCCTGAAAGGAGCAGGCTCAATAATGAATCTACATGCATCCCCTCAGGCTAGCTGAACCATGTCAATAGCTTTAGGTATAGGGATCATTGCTGCCTGTACATGGCAATATGGATACAACATGGAGCGGTGGGTAGTTAATTCAATCAATGGCATAACTTTAATAGCCACTATCGAGTTGTATAAGCTATGAGGATGCACCATTATTATAGCTCAGTAGACTGTGTGTATACCACATCCATTCTGGGATCAATCGTTTCCTCATAATTATGTGTATAGCTACACCTGTTGGCTTAGCAGCAGTCTTGGTTTGCATGTGCATGTGTGCTAGTTGCCAACCTTGGTGAAGTCAGAGGGTTAGGACAGATTAAATAGCTTGAACTCTTTTTCTATGCTTTCTAGAAGTGGTCTTCGAAGTTCTCAGTCGAGTGCGATGACTTAAATATGCAGAGTAACGGACAAGGAAGCTCAAGACCACTAAACAAGAGGTTGTGGAGCCCTCCTGGACCTCCTGATGATCAAGCTCCTGCAAGAAAACGTCCATGCCTAATGCATGTAGTTGGTAACACAAATCGTTCGTCAGGTTCTCACGGTAAAAGGAAAAGGTATAGGTCAGATCATTTCCGCAACAGACCACCATTTAAGGCAGATTCTCCCAGATGTAGGCCATGGTCTCTCGACTGCAGGCCTTCAAGCTCTTCCAGTTACAGTCCAATATCTCCAAGCTACATCCCAAGTTGCAGGCCAAGCTTTCCAAGCTGTGACCCAGGCCCTCCATGTGGCAGGCCAAGGTTCCACAGCTACAAGCCTTCCTCTCCCACCTACAGTCCAATGTCTCCAAGCTACAACCCAGGCCCTCTAAGTTGCAGGCCAAGCTTTCCAAGCTACAGTGCAAGCTCTCCAAGCTGTGACCCAGGCCCTCCACGTGGCAGGCCAAGGTTGCCCAGCTACAGTCCAATATCTCCAGGCTACAGTCTAAGCTCTCCCAGCTGTAGGCAGGATATTATAGCATCTTCTCAACAAGTGTCTGCCACTGCCTTTCCACACTCTAGTTTGAATCGTGTGGAAAGAACCGAACCACAACCCATCTATTCCACAGAAACAGTTATACATGGAAGCAAGCAGTTCGCTCACCAAGGCATTGCTTCATCCTTGTATCCACCATCTGCTGCTGCATCATCTACACATACAAACACAAGCCTAAACAGCACAAAACTTCCTTACAGGAAAAGAAAAGCCCAAGGTGTGGTCCATTCACATCCACAAAAGAAAGCAAGACAGACCTTTAATAAATGGCCAGAATTCTCACAGCACCTGCCTATTGATGCTCTCCATGGTGCTGCAAACCAGCTTGCTACTCAAGAAGTCTGGTATGGTGAGATACAGAAGTTAAGCCAGTTACTGGTAGAAAAAAGAGATTGCATTCGAAGTGAGTTCTACCAAACGTCTTCCAGTTCACCACGACTCTGGGAAACAGAGTTTAATAGCATCTTGCCCACTCCAGAGGAGCTCAAACAAGCAAATCTTCCACTCATGCTTGCAAAGAACCAAGTAAAAGGTTGCTTTTCTAGCACAGAAGCTTATCTTGATTGCCACTACAACCTCCTGAGAGAGGATTTAATTCACCCACTTCGCTGTGCCCTTCACCAGGTTCAATCTCCAGAGAACGATGAGAATTGCTTGGAAGTGAAGGTTTACCATAGCGTCCGTTTCAATCAGGGAACCACCACCCTGCCAGGAGAAGGAAAGGTCTTCCGGATTAGCTTTAAATGCCCTACCCAGACTAGAGTGGAATGGGAACACACTAAACTCTTCACCTATGGCTCCTTGGTCTGCCTCTATCGAGATGATTTGAAGGAGGTGGTGTTTGCAACGGTAGCTGAAAGAAAGATTGAAGATCTGAAAGAAGGAATTTTGACGATCAAGCTACAAAGCAACAGCAATGTCCTTAGTTTCCCCCCTGAGCTCTGCTTTAAAATGATTGTTTCAATGGCATACTATGCAGGATATTATCCGGTTCTTAAGCGTCTTGAGCAGCTGAAGACTCCGGATCCTGGCTCTCTGGTTGTACTGCCTTTCTCAAGATACCTCGTTGAGTGCTCCTCAGATGTCAGTCCTCCAGCTTACCTGCAGGGAGAAACTGAAGTGATGGACTTAGATGGAATTGTATGCAAGTACCGTTCACCAGATGAGGAAGAACCGTTGGGCAATTCAGGCCCTCCAAGTGGCAGGCCAAGGTCTCCCAGCTACATGCCTTCCTCTCCCAGCTACATGCCTTCCTCTCCCAGCTACATGCCTTCCTCTCCCAACTACATGCCTCCCTCTCCCAGCTACATGCCTACCTCTCCCAGCAACATGCCTTCCTCTCCCAGCTACATGCCTTCCTCTCCCAGCTGCATGCCTTCCTCTCCCAGCTACAGTCCAAAACCAAGCTCTCCAAGCAATATTATAGCATCTTCTCAAGAAGAATCTGCCACTGCATCTCCACAGAAAACGAGAGCTTTGGTGGATCTCTTTGACCAGAAGGCTTGGTCTGCCCTGCAGACTCCAATCCTTGATCCCTCACAGAAATCAGCTCTTCGTGCTGCTCTAACCAATGAACTGGCTCTCATCCAGGGTCCTCCAGGAACTGGGAAGACCTACATTGGTTTGAAAATTGTTGAAGCTTTGCTAAACAACACTCACCTGCTGGGAATGAATGGCCCCATTGTTGTCGTCTGCTGTACCAACCATGCTCTGGACCAGTTTCTGGAGGGGATACTGGAAATTAAGAACAGGCGTAGGAAAATGATAAGCATCCAGAGAATCGGTAATCGAAGCAAGAGTGAAAAGGTTAAAGAGTACAGCATACAGAAAGCTGTGACAAGAGCATGCCGAGAAAGAAGAATTTATGGTTGCCCGCCACATGCTTTCCAAATGCTCCAGTCAAAAATCCAAGCCATTGAAGAACTTCTTCAAGGTGAGTTTGTCCCGTACAACTTCAAAGTGTACTGCTCCATTTTTTCAATGGAAACAATAACTGAGCTGTGGTTGTACTGTGGTCTTCGCTGTCAACAACCACTGGGAGAAGGCATCCTTGCTGAATGGTTGAGTGTGGACTTTAAAAGGGAGATTGAAAAGTTTCAGCGCAAAGCAGCATATAGTCTTATTAGAGACAGTACGTATGATGCTGTGTATCATTACCACCGAGAGATTGAAGACCATCGTCGTATTGCTAGTGAAGACGATGATGACAATGATAACTTCCTCCACAAAGCTCTTGGAAAAGCAACAGTCAAGAAGTTTATCACAAAACTTAAACAAGTACTCCCCAAATCTGAAACACCAGGGTATACAGATTTGTCCTATAATATACCACCACACGAGCGCTTGGAATTCTTTAAGAACTGGCTTTTACGTCTGAAAACTGAGCTGAAGCGAACTCTGAAGAAAAAAGAAATAAAACGGACAGAATACTTGAGAATGAGGGATTTCTTTCAGGTCAAAATCTTAAAAGAAGCTGATGTCATCGGCATGACAACAACCGGAGCTGCCATGTACAGCAGCATCATGTCCCAGATTGAAGCAAGGACGGTTGTAATTGAAGAGGCAGCTGAAGTGCTGGAAGCCCATGTGATTGCCACTCTAACACAACACACACAACACCTCATATTGATTGGGGACCACAAACAGCTACGACCAAAGACAACAGACTACTCTCTTGCCCGTGAGTATCACCTCGACATTTCACTGTTTGAGAGGTTGATCAACAACGGCTTCCCATCTGTCACTCTTGAGATTCAGCACCGAATGCGACCAGAGATTTCCAGGGTCATTTCTTCCTCAATATACAGTGGCAGACTCAAAGACCACCCTTCTACACTGGAGTACAAAGACATTGAAGGAATGCGACACAACATGTACTTTGTTGATCACAGAGAACTAGAAACATATGACAGCGAGATGAAGAGCCCTGCAAACAATCATGAAGCTGTCTTCCTTTCCCGGCTCTGCCTCTATCTATGCCAGCAGGGCTACAAACCGGAGGAAATTACAGTAATCACACCGTACACTGGCCAGATGTTCAGGCTGCAAGATGTGTTTAGAGGCAACAAGATCGTGAATGTCCGCATCACTCCAATTGATAGCTACCAGGGGGAGGAGAATGAGATCATTCTATTATCTCTTGTCCGTAGCAACGAAGAAAACATTCCTGGTTTTGTGAAGGAGAGTAATCGTATCTGCGTAGCACTTTCACGGGCAAAACGTGGGTTCTACTGCATTGGGAACTTTCAACTATTCAGGAGATGCTCAAAGCTCTGGCGCACTATTGCACGTGACCTCAAAGATAGGGGTTTGATTGGGAGCTCTCTCCCACTTCAATGCAGCAGCCATGGGACAATCACCAATGTTTCCTCTGGGAGTGACTTTGACAAAGTCAGGGATGGAGGGTGTGACAAGCAGTGCAATGCCTGTTTGCCTTGCAACCATATCTGCCCCAGACACTGCCACCCCAATGTTGACAAGGTGCACAAGGAGCCCTGCAAGAAGCCTTGTTCAAAGTACTGCAAGGCTCAACTGCATAGGTGCAAACAGCTATGCTATGAAGAATGTCGTGACTGCATGGTGCCAGTTATGAAGAAGATCACGAGATGCGGACACATACAGCAAGTGCCCTGCTATCAAGACCCAGATGAATTTGAATGCCAGGAGAGGTGCCAGAAGGTTCTTCAATGTGGTCACACATGTACAAAGAAGTGTGGAGAGAGGTGTGTCAATGAATGCCGAGTTTTGGTTACTCGTGACTGGCCATGTGGGCACACGGGTCAGGCAGAGTGTTATGTGATGAAAGAGAACCACTCCCTGCTGCGCAAGTGCAAAGCCAAATGCAATGAATTGCTTGAATGTGAGCACAGGTGTACAGGCACATGTGGAACTTGCCACCAAGGGCGCCTGCATAAGATATGTTCGGCCAAATATGATAGAAAGCTACTATGCAGTCATCTTTGCTCAGATAAATGTCCCCAAAATTGCCCCCCTTGTCCCAAGAAATGCATTTTTGCTTGCCCTCACGGGCCATGTGGTAACACATGCAGCACCATTTGTAAGCCATGCTCTGAAAGGTGCGTGTGGGAGTGTAAACACTTGAAATGCACCAGAAACTGTGGAGAGGTCTGTGACAGGCCGAGATGTAACAAGCCATGCCTGAAAAAGATACGCCGTTGCCTTCACCGTTGTCCTGGGCTGTGTGGTGAGCAGTGCCCTGTAGATCACAAAGGCAATATGATTTGTCGAATTTGTGACAAGGCGAAGTGGAATGAGCAGCTGCACATTTTTGGAACTGAAGAAGAAGCTGGAGCGAGATTCATCCAGCTAGTTGACTGTGGCCACATATTTGAAGTCACAAAACTCGATCGTTGGATGGACATGCATCCAGAGGACGGAAGACAAACAATCCAGTGGAAAACATGTCTCACCTGTAAGCGGCCAATCCTCAAGACTCTTCGATACTGCAACATTGCTAAACAAACTCTCGCTGACATGAACGAAGTAAAAGCAGTTCAGTTTATTAGCATGAATCGAGAAGAGAGAGAGAAACTGGAGCAAGAGACTGCCAGAATGGCACTTCAACACTTACATATGTTCTTTCGTGGTAGCGCTGGTAGACTCACGCACTACAAAGAAGCAATCACACGCTTGCCAGATGCCAGTCTCAAGCAAGATCATTTGATCCTTTGTGCAGCAAGCGATGCACAAAAAGCTTATCAAGTAGTAGTTGGGCTCCAAAGCGACCGTAATCCAGATGGTTGTAACCTGAAAGGGAAGGTTGCTATCCTTCTCAAGCAAAAAACGAGTTATGACGAATTCCTAAAAGCCTCCTGGCACGAGGTGACAAACCAGGTCCAATTGGATGTCCTTGCTGAGAGGCGTCGCCTCATGTTGCTAGCCAATACCTACGAACTTCTTTATGACAGTTCTGCAACCAAGACACAAGTAGAAGCAGGTGACTTGTCTTACCTGCAGCACATCAGAGAGACTCATGAAACCGTTGGAAACAGGATAGAAAAGCTTACAGACGAGGACCAGTATCGGTCAATACAGTCCCGGTTTGGTGAGCTCTCAAGGAAGTATGGAGCAAAACTGACAGAAGAAGAATGGGAGATGGTCATCAAAGCCATTCATGCCAAGCCAGGGTCATGGTACAAATGTCCAAACGGCCATTATTATCAAATTGGGGGATGTGGGGGAGCGATGCAGGAAGCCACATGCCCTGATTGTGGGGCTGCGATTGGAGGGAGCCGTCACCGGCTACGAGATGACAATGCCCATGCTAGCGAGTTTGACAATTCTGCTCATGCAGCCTGGTCCACAGGAACTGACCTAGCCAACTATGAGCTACTGAACATTGCACAATAGCCTACATATTTATGTGTTGTCAGTTAGTATACACTGCCACAAGGTGCATTAGGTGATGCTCTTACAGTGCATTATTTTAGTTGTTAATTTTTGATGCTTGTAATGTACCGGTATAGCTAGCTTTCGAGGCAGCTTTAGATGCAGCCTTCTCAACCTTTGCCCTGTCTATTGTAACCCCCTCCTATATTGTACACATACGCTCCAAATTTTATGTCAGAATAATGATGAGTTGAGATTACGGGAAAAAACATGCATTGAGCATGCACTTTCCAATCAGACAATTGTTGCATTCCTCAGTTACGTAAATACAGAGTATTCGTAATGCCGCTTGCAAATCGCAACAAAGACATGCATGCCAAATACCACTTAGCTAATGCAGTCTGCACTAGCCAAGAACAGCCACCAAAAGTGCATGATGACATCATGTCATCGTGCGCTCTTGCAGCCACACATCAGTTAATTGGTGGTGGCAGGTCAATTCTTACTTGCTTGCATGGACAAGCTTTGTGGTCATTGTGTTCTGTGAGATCTAGAGCTATAGCTAGCTACACTACTGCGTAGTTGTCAGTTCATGAGTTGTGTGATTGTATAAAGCACCATAAACCCTTGGAGTAACGAATCAAGAATGTCAGTATGCAACAGTGGCTAGGGACCTTTCAGCCAGATGTCGACCTGTGTGGAACAGTATATATGATTGATCGACACTGGAGTTTGTTGCCACGAACCAAAGAAAAGTTTTGAACTGATGATTTGGTACATGTAGCTAATCCCAGTTCAAAACAAAGGTATTGCACTGTAGCTTTCATAAGTGGTCAGAATAAATATTTTGGGGAAAAACTGAATCTTTGATGCTGCAATCTTTTGCCCATTTACAGCTAGTAATTTGGATTCGGGATATTGTTGGTGGTTTAAAATGAAAGTTGTTAACTAACTGGGATTTCACTGTTATGAACTGGATGTTACTGCTATGAACACATGTGGCAGTTTGTGTGGCTGTTATTACTGTGGTTTGATTCATGAGCACATGGCTTGTACAATACTGTTGCAACTTTAAAAACTGCAACACAAAGTCAGAAACCAGAGAGACATGGCTGATATTCTCAAAGTAGTATTACTTACTGCTGGAATTGTATTACTTCAGTTCCTTTCCAGCAACATCATTGAAGCTCAGCCATTGCAGGAGTTCTTTGTACGTCCGACTGATGGAGGAGAATGCCCGAGAGAGCAGCACTGCCACACCCTTCAAACGTACCTTCAAGATGTTGGGCACTACTTTCGTTCAAATACCACTTTCCACTTCCTTCCGGGAATCCATAGAGTGAGTTGGTCTAATTCCACTTCAGTTATTGTCAGCAACCTTTCTGATCTTGTTCTGAGTGGGCCTTCAAGTGACACAGACCTCCCTGTGGTTAGTATTGAATGCAACTGGAACTTAGAGTTTTGCTTTACCAATGTAAAGAAACTTACTATCAGCAATATCGAGTTACACAAATGTGGCTTCAGTACAACTCAATCAGAATGCCCCATGGTCATGAAACCATTCCATTGGGGAACATCAAAGAACGGCCACCTGATGTTTCCTGCAGCATTAAAAATTGCAAACTCTCATACTGTGACTTTGAACAGCGTCTCTGTCCAAAACAGCTACAAGTATGGCATGATAGGTATCAATGTCCTGGGATTATTTCTCATCAGCAACAGCATTTTTAACAACAATACCTGGGGACAAACCCATGAACAGTTTACGCAAGATAATAGTTGGCCTCATGATGATGGCTATATACTTTGGCAGAAGTCAGGAGGGAATGTCTTATTGCAATACGACGACACGGTAACACAAGATGATGCATGGCACGGCCTCAAAATAAATCATTCAAGTTTCTCACATGCCAGGAACTACCAGTATTGTCATCCTAGTAACTGGTACCAGGGATGCGGAGGAGCTGGACTCGCAATATTCATCAAACCTTTTTTTCCGGGTCCCTTTCCAAAACTGTACATAGTCCTAGAAGAGTCTATTTTCCATAACAATATTGCACTAGATGGAGCACACTTCCTTGTCATTCATGACGATGAAGGCTACAAGCAAACAGTGAACATTTACATACAGAATTGTACTCTCAGAGATGGAAGGGCCCGAAAATCAGGTGGAGCAATTCATATATCCAATGGACACCCTACAGCCAGTAGAGACTACATCAGAATAAGGAACACAAACTTTATCAACAGAATTCGGAGGTGGAATTAGTCTCTTATACACTGTACAAAGTTATCGCAAGTTAGCATTTTCATGCATATTGATTAAGGATTGTCACTTTTCTAATAATCAGGCGGAAGAAGGAGCCGGTATTTATGCATCCATATCAGGTAGGGTGTCAGCCAGTTGTGTACATTTCCTTCACGTATCAAATGTCTCAATGACGCATAACACTGCCGAGGGGAAAGGAGGTGGGATCAGCCTTAAGCTGCCTGCAGAGTATGATAATGCTACAGTCATTGGTGAAAATTCACCATCTATTCTGAAAGAGGAAGACCGTACAAGGAAGATTTTTATCAGGAACAGTACCTTTGAAAACAATGAAGCAAGCAGTGGGTCTTCTATCTCACTGATTGCCTGTATCTGGACATATAACCCATCACATTGTACTAAAACGTTCCGTGTCTTATTTGTGGTATGGAACACTACATTTACAAGGAATTCAGGTTCATCTCTTTACCTGGAGAATATTGGGTATGCGAAAGTGATCACTTCAAGATTCATTAGCAACAATGGTAGTGGCATTCTTAGTCACCAATCAAACATCTATATGGAAGGAGAAGTATACCTTGCTGAGAACACTGCAGTTGCTGGTGGAGCAATTGATCTTGCCTGTAACCCTTTGTCGGGCAAAGTGTCACGACTAATTTTGTTTCCCAAAAGCACCATTACTATTGCTAACAATTCAGCAAAGTTTGGAGGAGGCATATCAGCTAATAAACAGTGCAGAGATGACCAGTGGTGCTTTTTTCAGCTAGCATTATTTGAGGATATCAATTCCACCAACACCACTGATATTGCAAAGGTTGCAATGAATGATAATATAGCTTCTACTGCTGGAGACTCACTATATGGTGGTCCAATAACTGACTGCTACATCCTATCGGATATACATTCCCTTGTCATGGCTGACATCAGCTTATTCCAGTTAGTGTTTAATTTCAGTGGAGAGCATTACATCTCCAGAGTTGCATCACCTCCCTACAGGATATGTTTCTGCGTTGACAGTTCCCCAGAGCAGTACTGTCTGACTAGCATGTCCTTCAACGTATTTCGAGGGGAAGATTTTCATGTCTCGGCTATAATCAGTGGACGAACAAGAGGGGCATACTCAGCATCTGTGCGAACTTCAGTCACAAACACTGCAGAGCTAGGTCCCCTACAGAGTGTACAGCAGCTAATGCGCTCCTGTGGAAACCTCACATACTCTGTAAGAGCTTCTGGTAGTTATGTACGGCTTCATCTTTCTGTTGAGAGTGTTGAGAAATTGCTCGAATCACCTACTGTCATAGATGTCTTCCTTTTGTCTTGTCCGCTCGGCTTTCAAGAGGTGGGAGAGCCTCCTTCATGCAGCTGCCTGACATGGCTGTCTGCAGTGCCTGGTGTAACATGTGACATCAATACTCAAACTATTCACCGTCCAGGAAATGTATGGATTGGAAACTATTCGGGGAAGTTGGTTGCCCATCGTAACTGTCCCTTTGATCATTGCAAGGGAGCAAACAGTATCTCAGTATATAGACAAAATGAACAATGTGCTTTTAATCGGTCCGGTGTTCTTTGTGGGAAGTGTGACCAAGGCCTTAGTCTTGCTTTAGGGAGCTCTAAATGCCTGCCTTGTTCGAACGTTTATATTGCCATTGTTATCCCATTTGGGCTCATTGGGGTGGTCTTGCTCATTTTGCTACTCAAGTGCAACCTCACTGTCTCTGCTGGAACAGTCAATGGACTGATTTTTTACGCCAACATAGTTCAAGCTAACAAAACCACCTTCTTTCCAGTCAGTGCAACAGTTCCAATTACTCACATGTTGTCAGTGTTTATATCCTGGGTGAACCTGGATCTGGGAATTGAAACCTGTTTTTACAAGGGCATGGATGCTTATACCAAAACCTGACTTCAATTTGCATTCCCCGTATATGTGTGGATTCTCATTCTAGTGTTAGTCTATAGCAGCAGGTATTCTGTGACAGTGTCAAAGCTGACTGGTTCTAATGCAGTTCCATCACTCGCAACTCTCTTTTTGCTCTCGTACTCTAAACTACTGCGTGCAGTCATAACGGCCATATCACCTATTTCCATAACTGACAAGGATGGGAAGACATCCTTTGTGTGGCTGGCCGATGGAAATGTGCCATACATGACATGGCCACATGCAGCCTTATTCGCGATGGCCCTTGTAGTAGTATTCATTTATATCATTCCGCTAACTCTGCTTGTTCTATTTTCGCCACTGTTACAAGCTTCATCCAACTTGAGGCTTTTCAAGTGGGTGCGCAGAATAGGCCCACTCATTGATGCTTATCAAGGTCCATACAAGGTTAAGTACCGCTACTGGACTGGTGTAATGCTTGTAGTCCGTCTTATCCTGTTTTCAGTATTCTCAGGCAATGCATTAGGTGATCCAAAAGTCAACCTCTTATCCATTAACGTGATCATCATACTTTTTCTGACAGCTGTATGGAATATTGGTGTCCTGTACAAGAGCTATCCAGTCCATCTGCTTGAAATGTTTTACATCCTCAATCTTGGAATATTCTCTGTAGTGACAATGTATCTAAGGGAGACCCAGTCACCACAACAGAGTCAAGAGTATCTTTCTTGCACCATGATTGGTGCAGCCTTCCTTGTCTTCCTTGTCATCTTGATATGGCATCTTCATACATTTGCAAAAACATTCCGTTGTCTGAGAACTTTACTGGACATTTGCAGCACGAAACGTAATGGCCGTCCACCAGAGCTTGAACTTGATCAACCACAGGTACCAGCTGTGCGACCTCAGCCAACAGTGTCTGTTATTGACATGAGTGCACTGCGTGAGTCACTGCTGTCTCAGTGATGAAAACAAACGATGCTCTGAGTGAAAACAACGAAACAGAAGAACTGTTACACTGAACGTTCCTTTGGTTGTTAGGTACTGGTATACGTAAATATGTACATGCTACTTTTCATTTGTGCAAGTGATTTGAATCCTATTATTAAGTGATGATGTCCAATGCACTTGTACATAGTTGGTCTGCTCCAGGTATAGTCCTGTTATGTGCAATTCTGATCCTCGATCTCTGCTTGAAATATAATGCACAGACCATTATGTATAGCTATTGTATGCTTGTGGCTTCTGAAATGATTGTGGAAAGCCAAAAAGTTCTCACAACACGAAGGCAGAAAATACCTCGCTTTTGTGTAGCATTCAGTTCTGACTGATTTGAAGTTTAAGTCCAATGATTGTTGACAGTGAGTGTATACCCGGTATGTTTATTACACTGCTGTCTGTGCTATAGTGTTGTCAACAATGTTATACGTAGTCTCATTCCCATACTTTAATCCAGCACGTATATCACTTCCAATAGCTAGAGTTAACATCACATGACACTAAAAGCGATCAAGTTTCCATGTTTTGAGAGCCTTTCCATTGCAGATAAACTTGGTTGTAATTGTTTACTAAGTTTCTGGAACTTTAAAGTGTACTTTCAAATTGGTAGGATGATTTTAGCTACCAGTTTCCCTGTTTTGCAATTACTTTTCCAATACAAATTGTTTGATAAACTATTGCAGATGATACAAAACAATGTATGTCTTGGAAGTACTATATTTTTGTTCATGACAATTCTGAGACTATCAAGCCACTTCAGGTACAGCACCATGGATGCTTGGATATCTTCCTATAATGAAAGGGGAACAGCTCGATCATAAATAAAACTCTGCACTTAAAGGTTTCACAGTACTTATCTAAGATGAATTTGATTAGTTGTGTGAGCATGCACAATATACCGGTTAGGGTAATTAGGGCGTGGTTAGGTCATGTGACTTAGCATGAGCACAGTAATTAATGTAGTTATGTGACCAATCATATAATAGATTGAGAGAGTTTGATAGGGGGGTATCTAATTGTAATAACTGTACTTAGTCATTACTTACTTCATTGTACCCAAGTCATTACTTACTTAATTTCCTGTACTGGTACTTTGTAGTGTTTTGGTTACTTGTATGTTATCTGCTGTACTTGTGGTCCTTTTGTTATAGCTATCTCTGCATGTATCTTTTTGTCCTTTCTTGTAATGTTAGAGGCCTGCTCCTGGCTGGCTCTTTGTACCCTGGAGGCTCGCTCCAGTTCCTTTGTTCTTGTATAGGTATTTAGCCTCTTGTTTTGTGCTTGTCCGCCAGTTGGTATATTCATTCCCATAAGAAGTATTTCTCCAGTTCCACTGTCAATCTTCAACCTAGTTCGAACTAACTAGCTGGGTTACGACAATTGGCGACGAGGATAAAAGGCTACTTCTCCGAGCAGACATGGCCCAATCCATTGGACACATCGGCGAGTTCCATTCAGACACAGAGGACTGGATCTCCTACACGGAGCGCCTACAACTCTACTTCGTGGCAAACGGGATAAAGGACGCTACCAAACAGCAGGCAATTCTCCTGAGTGTATGTGGCTCCTCGACCTACCAACTCATTCGAGACCTGCTCTCACCAAAAAAGCCGACGGACAAAACTTTTGCTGAACTTGTCACCCTCGTGCAAGAACACCAGCAACCGGCACCGTCGTTCATCGTGCAACGATGCACGTTTAACTCCCGAGTGCAGCAACCTGGAGAAACGATCAATTCTTTCATTGCGCAGCTCAGGAAGATCGCCCAACACTGCAAGTATGGCGACGTACTCGAGGACATGCTGCGGGATCGCTTGGTCTGTGGATGCCGTGACAAGCGACTCCAGTACAAGTTGCTGGCTGACCCCGAGCTCACTTTCGAAAGGGCGCTCATCATAGCCAAGTCTAGTGAGACAGCTGACCGCGGTACCAAGGACCTCGCAGGCGGCTCGGTAAACAAACTGTACACCACCCGAAGGCACCGCCCGCATCCCCCCAAGCCCTTCAAACCTCCCAAATCACCTCCTCAACCCCTTACAAACTGCTCTAGATGTGGAGCAGCTCACTCTCCTTCCACCTGCAAGTTCAAGACAGCAACCTGCCACTATTGCAAGAAGCTGGGTCACCTGGCATCCGTTTGCCGCAAAAAGGCCCGTGAGCAAGCGTCTACCTCTCGTGGTGGGAGGGAATCTCGGAATCACAAGCTCGAGACTGCAGACGATTCAGACGAACCAGAGGACACGGTATACTCGCTCTTCCATACTACTACAGGACGGCCCAGGCCAATTGAAGTCTCTGTAACTCTTAGCAATGTAGACACAGTCATGGAAGTGGACACAGGTGCGACGCTGTCCGTAATGAGCAATGAGACTTACAAGAGGCTAAATACCTATACAAGAACAAAGGAACTGGAGCGAGCCTCCAGGGTACAAAGAGCCAGCCAGGAGCAGGCCTCTAACATTACAAGAAAGGACAAAAAGATACATGCAGAGATAGCTATAACAAAAAGGACCACAAGTACAGCAGATAACATACAAGTAACCAAAACACTACAAAGTACCAGTACAGGAAATTAAGTAAGTAATGACTTGGGTACAATGAAGTAAGTAATGACTAAGTACAGTTATTACACTTCCTCCCACAGTAGATTATGAGTAGCCTATTACAAAAATAACTAACTAAATTATGTGTGGTTGGAAAGTCTGTCTGGCCTCACGGAAACACGACCAGAACGTCTTGGAGCCGGAGGAGGAGAAGGAGGTGTTGATGGTCGAGATGGAACCGGATGCTGTGGAAGTGGTGGATCGGGTATCTCGACCAAATCATCAGTAGTGGGTACAGCACATACTCGGGGGCGAAGATGATCACAGTGTCGACGTATGGTGCGACCATCAGTTAGCTGAATCTTGTAGGACAAGGGACCAGCTGTGTGGGTGATAGTGCCAGGTATCCAATCTTCTTTGGAGGGAAGATCACAAATGTAAACAGAGTCACCGATGGAGAACTTTTGGGGCTTCGTATGTTGGTCCCGATTTCGTTTCTGTATCTCCTGTCGGGGGTCAGTTGGTTGTTCAAGAGGAACTTTGACAGTCTATCTTGTAGACCACCATCGGGAGTCTTCTTCATGAAGGATTTGAAAGTCTGTACAGCTCGTTCTGCTAAGCCGTTCGTTGCTGGGTGGTAAGGGGCAGAGGTGGTATGGCGAATGCCATTCTGCTGAGTGAATGTCTTGAACTCTGCACTCGTAAAAACGGAGCCGTTATCAGATACCAAAAGTTCAGGGATGCCATGGGTGGCAAAGATTTTGCGTAGAGCCGTGACTGTGGTGGAGGTAGTGGCAGACTTGACCATCTTCACCTCCATCCACTTCAAGTGCGCGTCCACAACGACTAGGAACATGTGTCCAAGGAGAGGCCCCGCATAGTCAATGTGTAAGCGTGACCAGGGACGTTCAGGCCATTCCCATGGTTGAATCGGAGCTACTGTTGGGAGACTCTGAGACCGTTGACAAGCATTGCATGTTTTCACTTTTAGTTCTAGTGACTTGTCTAGGCCAGGCCACCAGACGAAAGATCGAGCCAAGCTTTTCATCCGTGAGATGCCTGGGTGACCTTCGTGTAGCTCTTCGAGTATTCTCTCTCTTCCTGGAGGTGGGATGACAACTCGGGAGCCCCAGAGGATGCAGCCGTCGTGTAGGCTTAACTCTGTCTTCCGCTGCTGGTAGGGAGCAAAATCGGGTTCATTGGTCTTCTCCCATCCAGAAGAGAGCATCAGTTGCACTTTGGAGAGGGTTGGGTCACGAGATGTCCACTTGCGGATCTGAGTTGCTGTCACAGGGAGAGACTCTAGCATGTTGAGGGCAAGTGTTGTCTCGCCAGGCAGAGGGGGAGATTGAGTACAGTTGGGGAGAGGCAGACGACTGAAGACATCAGCGTTGGCGTGGTCGGGACCAGGCTTATACTGTATCGAATAGTCATATGCACCTAGGGTGAGAGCCCACCTCTGGATGCGCGCGGAGGCTAGGATGGGGACACCACTTGTTTCCTGGAAAAGGTGCTGGAGGGGTTTGTGGTCTGACAAAATCTCGAAATGACGACCGACAAGGTATTGGTGGAAGCGTTTCACACCGAAAATAATTGCCAAACCCTCCTAAATACATCATCATATCTCAGCATTCATCCTTATGATTTTAATAAGTGGTGTGTCTCTATTTTGTCATACGTGTTCTGCACTGAATGGTCACTGTTACGAGTGTATAGTTGCACACTGTGTGTGCCTCCCCTTGAGGCCTTTACACTGTACCCAGATGCCAGTTAACATGACAGTCACTGTTCTCTCGGTGCATCAGGTAAAAGGCATAGCTAGTATCTAGACAACGGCCAGATGCGGGATTGCTCCCTTGTGCCATAACAGTAACTAAGCCTCCTAGAGTACCAACGAGGTTCTCGAGTGTAAATGTTCACAATATATATCTTAAGCAACATGTTCTATGAGGTTCGCATAGATGCTCCTTCCCAAGGAATAGAACTGTTATGACCTGTGCTAGCTAATGATGGTATCCCACACAGTCCGATAATCTATCACTTACATCATTTGCTTTCAGAATAAACTTTTTGGGGAAAAGAAAAAATCTTTGATACTGCAGCTTTTTGCCAACTTACAGCTAGCAATTTGGATTGGGAATATTATTATCAGTCTATTGTTGGTTGGGATAGCTAATATGAACACATTTGGCAAGTTGTTATTGATTGATATTACTGTATGCTTCATGAGCACATCTGAAACTGTTGCAACTTTAAAAGCTGCAACATAATGCCAAACTCAGATCTCCGTCAATTGTATCGGTAGAGACATGGCTGATATTCTCAAAGTAGTGCTACTTACTACTGGAATTGTATTACTTCAGCAGTTCCTTTCCAGGAACATCACTGAAGCTCAGCCATTGCGGGTGTTCTTTGTAAGTCCGACTGATGGAGGAGAATGCCCGAGAGAGCAGCACTGCCACACCCTTCAAACATACCTTCAACATGTTGGGCACTACTTTCGTTCAAATACCACTTTCCACTTCCTTCCAGGAATCCACAGAGTGAGTTGGTCTAATTCCACTTCAGTTATTATCAGCAACATTTCTGATCTTGTCCTGAGTGGGCCTTCGAGTGACACAAACCTCCCTGTGGTTAGTATTAAATGCAACTGGAACTTAGAGTTTTGCTTTACCAAAGTAAGAAACCTCACCATCAGCAATATCGGGTTAAACAAATGCGGTTTCAGTACAACTCAATCAGTATGCCCTATGGTCATGAAACAATTCAGTTTGGGAATATCAATGAACACCCACTTGACGTTACCTGCGGCCATAAAAATTGCAAATTCTCATACGGTGACTTTGAACAGCGTTTCCGTCCAAAACGGCTATAAGTATGGCATGATAGGTATCAATGTCCTGGGATTATTTGTCATCAGCAACTGCATTTTTAGCAACAATACCTGGGGACTAGTCCACGAACAGTACTCTTGGAAAGATATTGTTTTGCCTAATGATAACTATGTACCTTGGCAGAAGTCAGGAGGGAATGTCCTTCTGCAATACGATGACACAATAACACAAGATAACAAATGGCACAGGCTCAAAATAAATCATTCAGTTTTCTCATATGGCAAGAACTACCAATTCTGTGATCTTAGCGTCTGGCACCAGGGATGTGTAGGAGCAGGGGTTGCAATATTTATCAAGCCATTTTTTCCAGGGCACTTACCATCACTGTACATAGCTATAGAAGACTCTATTTTCCATGACAATATTGCAGAGGAAGGAGCACACTTCCTTGTCATTCATGATCGTGAAGGCTACAAGCAAAGAGTGAACATTTATGTACAGAACTGTACTCTCAGAAATGGAAGGGCTTATGTACTTGGTGGAGCAATTCGTATATTCAATGGATATCCTACATCTAATATAGACTACATCAGAATAATGAACACAAACTTTATCAACAACTCAGCATCATATGGAGGTGGAATTCATCTCTCATACAGTGAACCAAGTTATCCCGATGGTATGCTAACATCGTCATGCATATTGATTAAGGATTGTCACTTTTCTCATAACCAGGCAAAACAAGGAGCCGGTATTTATGCATACAGTAACATATCAGGTTATGTGTGGGCCAGTTGTGAACATGTCCTTGATGTGTCAAATGTCTCAATGACGCATAACACTGCCGAGGGGAATGGAGGTGGGATCAGTCTTGACCTTGCAGACTTAATGGGTTTAACTTATGCTGCAGCCAGTGCACATGGTGATAGTTCCCCACGTATTCTGAGTGAGTTCAGTAATACCAGAAGGGTTATTATCAGGAACAGTACATTTGAAGACAATGAGGCAAGCAGTGGGTCTGCTGTTTCACTGCATGCCTGTAGCAAGATGATCACCAGTGACCCATGTATGAAAATGTTCCAGGTTTTGCTTGTGGTACAGAATACTACATTTACAAGCAATTCAGGCTCCTCTCTATACCTGGACAATATTGGGTATACGAAAGTGATCTCTTCAAGATTCATTAGCAACAATGGTAGCGGCATTCTTAGTAAACAGTCAAACATCTACATGGAAGGAGAAGTATACCTTGCTGAAAACACTGCAGCTGTGGGTGGAGCAATTGATCTTGCTTGCGACCCTTTGATTGGCAAAGTATCACGACTAATCTTGTTGCCCGAAAGCACCATTACTATTGCTAACAATTCAGCAAGGTTTGGAGGAGGCATATCAGCTAATCAACAGTGCAGAGACGACCAGTGGTGCTTTTTCCAGCTGGAATTCTTTGAGGGTATCAATTTCACGAACACCACTGAAACGGCGAAGGTTACAATGCAAAACAATTCAGCTACTATTGCTGGAGACTCACTGTATGGTGGTCCAATAAGTGACTGCTACATCCTAACCAATATCAATGGCCAATATTCTCACATCATGGCAGACGTTAGCTTATTCCAGTTAGTGTTTAGTTTAAGTGGAGAGCATTACATCTCCAGAATTGCATCACCTCCCTACAGGATATGTTTCTGCGTTGACAGTTCCCCAGAGCAGGACTGTCTGACTAGCATGTCCTTCAACGTATTTCGAGGGGAAGATTTTCATGTCTCGGCAATAATCAGTGGACGAACAAGAGGGGCATACTCAGCATCTGTGCGAACTTCAGTTACAAATGCTGCAGAGCTAGGTCCCCTACAGAGTGTACAGCAGCTAATGCGCTCCTGTGGAAACCTCACATACTCCATAAGAGCTTCTGGCAGTAGTGCTCGGCTTCATCTTTCAGTTGAGAGTGTTGAGAAATTGCTCGAATCACCTACTGTCATAGATGTCTTTCTTTTGTCTTGTC
Source organism: Axinella damicornis (assembly GCA_963931865.1). NCBI lineage: Eukaryota > Metazoa > Porifera > Demospongiae > Axinellida > Axinellidae > Axinella > Axinella damicornis. The sequence goes on from OZ007507.1 coordinate 2,882,737, forward strand.
CACTTGGCTTTCAAGAGGTGGGAGACCCTCCTTCATGCAGCTGCCTTGCATGGCTAGCTGCAGTGCCTGGTGTAACATGTGACATCAACACTCAAAATATTCATCGTCCAGGAAACGTATGGATTGGAAACTATTCGGGAAAGTTGGTTGCCCATCGTAACTGTCCATTTGATTATTGCAAGGGAGCAAACAGTATCACAGTATACCGACAAAATGAACAATGTGCTCTTAATCGGTCTGGTGTTCTTTGTGGGAAGTGTGACCAAGGCCTTAGTCTTGCTTTAGGGAGCTCAAAATGCCTGCCTTGTTCTAACGTTTATCTCGCCATTGTTATCCCATTTGGGCTCATTGGGGTGGTCTTGCTCATTTTGCTACTCAAGTGCAACCTCACTGTCTCTGCTGGAACAGTCAATGGACTGATTTTTTATGCCAACATAGTTCAAGCTAACAAAACCACCTTCTTTCCAGTCAGTACAACAGTTTCAATTACTCACATGTTGTCAGTGTTTATATCCTGGGTGAACCTGGATCTGGGAATTGAAACCTGTTTCTACAAGGGCATGGATGCTTATACCAAAACCTGGCTTCAATTTGCATTCCCCGTATATGTGTGGATTCTCATTCTAGTGTTAGTCTATAGCAGCAGGTATTCTGTGACAGTGTCAAAGCTGACTGGTTCTAACGCAGTTCCGTCACTCGCAACTCTCTTTTTGCTCTCATACTCTAAACTACTGCGTGCGGTCATAACGGCCATATCACCTATTTCCATAACTGACAAGGATGGGAAGACATCCCTTGTGTGGTTGGCCGATGGAAATGTGCCATACATGACATGGCCACATGCAGCCTTATTCACGCTGGTCCTTGTAGTAGTATTCTTTTATATCATTCCTCTAACTCTGCTTGTTCTATTTTCGCCACTGTTACAAGCTTCATCCAACTTGAGGCTTTTCAAGTGGGTGCGCAGAATAGGCCCACTCATTGATGCCTATCAAGGTCCGTACAAGGTTAAGTATCGCTACTGGACTGGCGTAATGCTTGTAGTCCGTCTTATCCTGTTTTCAGTATTCTCAGGCAACGCATTAGGTGATCCAAAAGTCAACCTCTTATCCATTAGCTTGATCATCATACTTTTTCTGACAGCTGTATGGAATATTGGTGTCCTATACAAGAGCTATCCAGTCCATCTGCTTGAAATGTTTTACATCCTCAATCTTGGAATATTCTCTGTAGTGACAATGTATCTAAGGGAAGCCCAGTCACCACAACAGAGTCAAGAGTATCTTTCTTGCACCATGATTGGTGCAGCCTTCCTCGTCTTCCTTGTCATCTTGATATGGCATCTTCATACATTTGCAAAAACATTCCGTTGTCTGAGAACTTTACTGGACTTTTGCAGCATGAAACGTAATGGCCGTCCACCAGAGCTTGAACTTGATCAACCACAGGTACCAGCTGTGCGACCTCAGCCAACAGTGTCTGTTATTGACATGAGTGCACTGCGTGAGTCACTACTGTCTCAGTGACGAAAACAAACGACACAGAAGAACTGTTATGCTTGTTATGCTGAATTTTCGCTTGGTTGATGTATACTTTTAGCTATAGCTACAATTAGCTACTATTATTAGCATACTAGCTACACAGTTTTGTTTTCCATTTGTGACAGTACTAGTGTAAGTGACCTATTATAATGGTTCATCTGCTTCTGCTTGTGTAGTCAGTTGCATAGATCTGTTGTGTGCAATTCTGATCCTCGATCTCTGCTTGAACATTATGTATTGCTATGTGTGTGCTTGTGGCTTTTGAAGTGATTGTAGAGGTTTCTCACAACATAGAAACTACCTGTGTAGCTATTTTGTGGTATTATTACATTATGTTTGCTATTGGTAGGCACACCCTCCATGGCTACCAGTAGAATTCTACTAGAACCATCACCATGCAAACGTGCTTGTTGGTATTCTGGCAGTGCAATTTTTAGTAAGACAATCTTCATCACAATTTTAAATACTTGCCAAATCGTGAATACCGAAATTGCACCATTCATAGAAGATAGAATTTTCAGACAAATTGACAATGTCTAGAACTTCTAAAGTACAAACCCATAATTGGCACCATCTCATAATACCTGCACCTACTGTAACAGTTGCTCAAACAATAAGAGTCCCCCACCCCTTGCGTCTGCCCCACCCCCACTCCCCATGTTCCCACCCCAGCCCCTCCCCCGGCCCCCAGGTCTTCTACGCCTCCAGTTTTGATCGCTTGCAGTATGCAATAGCCTTGTTCCCAGGCTCCTCCCCAGTATGCGACAAAAGCTATACTGTATATAGAAGCCGAAGGCCTGGGAACCGGAACGAGGTGCTACACACTTAATGATGGAACGGAGTCTGGGAACGAGGTTCTAGCCTTTATCTGGCCAGAAGTTCCTTTTCCCGTGAACGATGCAGTCTTTCAAAAGTGCGATCTTGCTTATGTGCTGCGTGCTATCCCAATGGTCTGGTACAGTTTGTGGTGAAGGAGTGGGGAGGAGAGTATCAGCGGTGAGGCGGGGGCCCTGGCAGCACGAGATAGTGGAGGGACTGCACCCAGAGGCGGCAGCAACAGCTACCTTTACCAACCAGATCAACCTGAATGGGTGAGTACAATGACAGGGCTTATGCGTTGATGGTTAGGGAGGGGGGTATGTATCTGCTGTACATTTCTCACACACACATGGACACCCGTCTCAAGGACTGGGGTCACGTGCGCTACTTGGTTCTCTGGGCCTAGCATGCACTAGCCAAACTCCTGAAGTTGGCAGATACTATCTCAGAGGTCCTAAATTCCGACGTTTTCCTGAGTGGGCATGCCCTTCCAATGGCATGCTTCTCACACCAGCGTAATAACACCAAAAGTTTGCACCCTTCGCAGGTTCTGCATAGACACATAGCCAGATCAACGCTAAATGTTCTTTCACTGTAGGCTCGTACCTAGGCCTTCTCACCCCAGCGTTTGTCGCTTGCTGTACTTCCCCCGCGTTACCACTGTATGCGCCAAACGCTGTGGTGAGAAGGCCTGGCTACCTACTTCCGCCATCCCTGATGCATGCACAAACTCATGCATGGACACTTGTGACAAACAAAACACCTGCACACACAAATGCAGCTGGTCGTTCCTGGAGATTCACACTGAGGAGGGGGTGGTACCGGATGAGGAGCTGGCCTACATGGCGGGACTGCTGGAGGGCAACCTAACCGCTCCCCTGATCCAGATGCACTGGAACAACATTATGGGCAGTTACTGTACCACCCCGTCTGACTACTGCACCAAGCTTGAGAACTTCATTAGTAACAATTCAGACTTCATGGCCGATCAGATTCATTTGAGCACTGACAGTGATTACTGGCACCAGGTGCGTCTAACTGTAGTGTGTTGGGAAACAAAATGTCAAGTGACCAGTTTAATGTGTCCACACACTGGAGTATAGTCTGTGTTGAGGCAGACAGCTCAAGTTCACATAGAATCCTCTCTTAGGGAATCAAAGTGTCAACCCACTTTTGATAGCCTTTCTGAGGGAGCGTTCATAAATAACAAGCACCTTATTTGGACTATTTCTACTTTATTTGGACTATTTCTACTGCAGGGTGCATGCTTACAGTGACCCATCTGGACTGGTGTACTTCTTAGTGATAGTTACCTTTCTGTGGTTAATTATGAAACCTGTCAGAGTGAGAATGTTGGTTTTCTTTGTTGTATGTTCCTGTGGCAGGGACTGCTGTGAGGGACTGCTGTGCAATATAAGTGTGTGCATGTGTGTATGTGTGTGTGTGTGCGTGCAGGGAGCATGACTAGCTCCCTTCCTCCCTCCTCTCCTCTCACACACATCACCAGGTTAACCTCTTCAACATGCAGCTGGCCGGATTGAAGGAAGGCTACTTGAAGCTGGGCCTGAAAGAACTACCCCAGAATGCCTTCATGTATGTGCTAGGATGCCTAGTCTGAACGTTGAAGCATGTGTGCGGTCCTTGTAATATAACCTTATACACAATCTTTTCTCTAACAAGGGGGGGGGGGGGGGGGGGGGGGGGGGGGGGCTTAATATTGAGGTGCAGGTGAGGCATAATCTTATCAGGAAATTATGGTAGCCTCATTCCCAGGCCTTCTCACCCCAACATTTGCAACCGACAAACTCTGAGGTGAGAAGGTCTGGGTACGAGGCTAGGACTATGGTATGTAATGTCTTGTGACCCAGGAGGAGATTCGTATCGTGATTACCACTTTTCTGTTCTGTCAGAATCAAGAGATCGGACTTTAGTGGCCACATGATTTCAGACACTATCCGATACTGTGAACCATAGGTACTTATTCTACTCCCATCATTGACTTCCTGAGACAAGCGGTGATCATTATCTTTGTGCATTCAATTCCAGGTGTGCAGGTGCATGCCTTGCAACAATTACTGTCACACTGTAGACAGGAACATTACTGCCAGCCTCGATAATCCCCTTCTTGTCATTCTTCTCCGGCAGTCTCCTCCAGATCGGTGGGGACCTTGAGGACCTGGAGGCTGCGCTGGGCAAGGCCCCAACGTCCCGTGTGCTCGGCTCCGGCTCCTGCTCTGCTCTGGTGAAGCTCATGCCTGGGAATTCTGACTTGTTTGTCTCTCACGACACCTGGGATGTCTACGACGGCATGCTCAGGATATTCAAAAACTATGACCTCAAGTTCAGCACCAATGGCAGTGGTAAGTGGGAGGAGTACATTGTCTCCCAGGCCCCACCCAGTTTTTTGTCGCTGTGAGTGAAATCAGGATAGAAAGGGTGGTAGAACCAGTATGATTGAATGTGGGTGAACTGGGGCTCAGAACAGCAAGAAGAGCAAAGGTACGAGGTAACTTACCACATGTATCTAGCTAGCGGGGGACGACTGTCATGCACACCAAGCGTTCAACGTGTAGTTGGTTGAACAATACACGAACCTTCACCTTTGTGTTCTGCTATTTGTCGATTAAGTCATGCTCACGTGAGGAAACATACCACGCTCTCCCCGCTTTTCCATACTGCAAGTGACAAAAAGCTGGACGGGGGCCTGGGAACAAGGCTACCACTGAGTTCCACGATTTTAACTGCACTACCCACTCGACGGCTCTCATAGCCCTGGCACATGACTGTTCTTTCCTGCACTCAATTTCCATCCTAAGAACTACCAACACGGCACGAGATCGATCCTCTGCAACAGGCACCCACTTTGCATGGATCAGTGGAACGATTCAGGAACCTATCCACATTACAATATGCATGTAAACAATCACTAATCTAGCCAGCCAGTAGTGCGTTGGTCGCGTTCCCAATTCTGACAAAGACCACACCCCCACCGTCAGGGCTTGGGAACAAAGCTATACAAGTGCATTCGCTTCTGGTATGATGCTACATGTATCTGAAACATTGTGTCTTGCCGCTTGTAGGCACCATCATCCCCGGCCACCGGCAGAGCTTCTCCTCGTATCCGGGGATCCTCCTCAGTCATGATGACTTCTACATGATGGGCTCTGGCCTGGTGAGTCACAGCAGCACCTCAGCCAATACTGTGGCAAATTGCCAGAGCACTTGACCTCACAATAGAGAACATCTCTGACTCCACCGGACCACGTCCCTCTTCCTTTCCTCCCTCCCTATTAGGCCACCATGGAAACCACAATAGGCAACAACAATGCTGACCTATGGAAGTATGTTACTCCCCAGTCTGTGTTTGAGGGGATACGAGCTGTGGTGGCCAACAGGCTAGCCACATCGGGATCTGAATGGGCCACCATCTTTACTAATTTCAACAGTGGAACGTAAGCTGTGATGTCATGTAGGTGCCCTGATAGTTGCACTGCATTGTCTCTGAAGGAAAAAAAAGCAGCTGCGTGTTCTATCGGTATCTCACTATGCATTATGCGATCTTTGAGATTGTGTAAATTCCCAAATTGCATAGAACAGGTAGACTACACTCTGTATGGGTGTCATCTTATCCGCCCCACCTGACCTCCGGCTCACATGACCTTCAGCTCACATGACCTTCAGCTCACATGACCTCCGGCTCACATGACCTCTCTCCACTTCAGCTACAACAACCAGTGGATGGTGGTCGACTACAAACTCTTCACCAAGGGAGACAAGGACTTGCAGGACAACCTCCTCTGGATATTGGAGCAGCTGCCGTAAGTTCACCCTGTGTTGGGGGTGAACCAAATCATGTGGGTGTTATTGTGCTTGTAATTGTGTGTGTGTGTGTGTGTGTGTGGGTGGGGATGGGGGGGGGGGGGGGGGGGGGGGGGTGTATGGGTGGGGTTAATGTAGGCATACATGATCATTCAGTGTCCATGTTGTGCATGCTTCTCATAGTACGGAGTCTCCAGTTGGGGCCTCGATCATTATCAGTATATATCGAGGTAAGGGAAATGTGCTTCAAACCCCTATGAACCATGCTATAATTGTGTCAGCTGTCCGGGTTTCAAACCAAGTGCCTGTCATGTTAGTTTGGGAGTGCTAGGTTCGTGGACAGCTGCACGTATGAATTGCACGATGTTTGAGAGTGTAAGTTACCGAGTGCATGCTGATTCAGCAATGGAGGCAAGCATCGTGTGGTACATGTACTGGTGATGTTTTTGTGTTTCTGTGATGCAGGGGTATGGTGGTAGCTGAAGACCAGACAGATGTTCTGAGGACAACATCATATTGGGCGAGCTATAACATCGCGTGAGTACCACACCAGCCACACACACTCCTACCAGCCTGTGTTGCATACAAGTGCCAAGAATTTTGATGGTTTCCTCACCATAACTACTCAATAAGACCTTTACTGGGTACACTTTTCTCCCATGCAACTCTAAGCTCTTGAGCTTTAGTGGAATTCTTAACCTCACTAACATGTGACCTAGCCTCGTTCCCAGGCCCCGCCCAGATTTTCGTCGCATTCCATACAGCATGCAAGCAATAAAAAGCTGGATGGGGCCTGGGAACGAGGCTAGACTCGACCTACCAGACCCTCTTTGTGGAGAGAGATGAAGAAATATACTAAATTCACCAGGCCATCCTTCATGTGTTAGACATCCTCCATTGTCTCTGCAGCTACTATCCTTCAGTCTTCAACATGAGTGGCTCTCAGGCGTTGGTGGACAAGTATGGAGACTGGTTCACATGGAGTGGCGCCCCCCGGGCCAAGATATTCGCCCGGGACATCGATACAGTAGTTGACCTCTCCTCCATGATTAAACTCATGAGGTAGGGATCACCTGTCTCCTCTCTGTTCCCATCCACCTGTCCTCTTTATTGCCATCCACCTGTCCTCCTGTCTCCTCTCTGTTGCCATCCACCTGTCCGCCTGTCTCCTCTCTATTGCCATTCACCTGTCCGCCTGTCTCCTCTCTATTGCCATCCACCTGTCCACCTGTCTCCTCTCTATTGCCATCCACCTGTCCTCCTGTCTCCTCTCTATTGCCATCCACCTGTCCACCTGTCTCCTCTCTATTCCCATCCACCTGTCCGCCTGTCTCCGCTCTGTTCAGGTACAATGACTTCCAGCACGATCCACTGGGAAAGTGTAACTGTACTCCGCCTTACTCGGGAGAGAACGGAATATCAGCTCGCTGTGACCTTAACCCAGCTAATGGCACCTACCCCTTCTCTGCCCTGGGACACCGCTCCCATGGAGGAACTGATAACAAGGTGAGAAGTAGAGTGGGAAAGAGGATGACACCATGAAATTAGGAATAACATTATATTATAATTTAAGTGATAATGGGATGGCTGGTGGCCTGAAAATGAGTAGGTGTATTCTCAAAAGTGTTTTCACCTGAAATAGTTCACATAGCATCCTTCAGGATGTAAAGCCATCGGTCCTGGGGGATCTGGTTCTATCGGCTCTGCCACCTCCAGGCCCTTGTTAGCCACCATCGTGGTTACCCCTCAAGGGGCAATCAGTACTAGTTAGTTAGTTAGTTAGTTAGTTAGTTAGTTAGAGACAACCACTGTGACAGTAACACATGCATCTCTTCTCAGATGGCATACCAGCACTTCGAAGCTGCATGGGGCGGAGGCTGAGAACAATATTAGCCAAGCCTTCCTCACTCTCCACACTAGCTGTAGCTATCCGGCAATTGTTATTTTTGCAAATCTGAAAGTCGATCCAAAAGGAAAGGGCGGGGTTGACAAATGGCCTTTAGTAATGCTTCTTTTATAATATTGCATGTGCGTTCTTTACACAGGTGACCAGTTCGTCTCTCTTCTCTGAGCTGTCCTGCATGGCTACCAGTGGACCGACCCATGACCAGCAGCCTGTGTTCCAGTGGAGCACCTCCGGTTGGCCAACACCCCTTGGACACCCAGACAAGTGGGCCTTCAGTCCAGTGTTGGTCAAGTGGAACAACTGAACAATTTTTTCTTGGTTTGCTGCAGGTGTTGTTATAGTAGTCCCCAAGTTGACCAGTATACTCCTATGTAGCATGTCTTGTGGTTAATACCCTAGTTAGCCTGCATGTATACTTTGATCTGTACATGATTGTAGAATTTTAATGCAGTCACTGAGACTTTGAAGGTTTAGTTAATTTGCTATAGGACTCATGGTAATGGAACTATGCCCGGTGTACAGGTTTTCAGCAGCTAGGATTACAGTTACAAAACTCGTTTACAATTGAAACGCAGCACTCCACCTACCAACACTACACTGTTGTACCTAACTCATTACCCAGTCTCCCCCCTGCACAGCAATTGAGCCTGGGAACGAGGCTATATAGCCTTGCTTGATCCGAGCTTTCGAATTCCGCATGTTGCCGCACTTAAGTGACAAAAAGCTGGGTGGGGGCCTGGGAATAATGATCATGAGCTAGGCTACTACAGGCTATAGCTAGCAGCAAGTTTTCCCAAGATCAGCTATATAGCCATACATGAAAAACCGTACATAACTTTTACACATTGTACATTAATTTTGTCTGATGACCTTAAGGTAATTTTATCGATCCCATACCACATAATTCAAGGAGCTTGAGCTTAGTTAATGCATGCATGATATAATGCAAGCTGTAGTGTATCGTAATTCGATCATATACTGCGGTAGATCATAATATAGTATGTCATGACTATGGTGGCATCCCTGTTAACGTCCTTTGCTGGCATTGCAAGCAACAAGATTCATAATGTGAGAAGTCTGGAGTAACGGGCACAGCATGCACACTTCACAGTTGAGGTTGATGATGGTCACACTATCGCTTCAAAAAGGGCGCAATGTCCACTGGAAACCCTGGTCCATAAGTTGAAGACAGTACAGCTCTCTTGACAAAGGTGGCTATAGGGAAGGAATTCGACCTATTGTCACAGAACGTGAACAAGGAATGAAGTTTGCATTGACTCTAGCAAGGTATTTTGCAATTTATAACCACAAGCAATGCTGACGACAGTCCATGCCACAATCTGCCAATCAAAAGTTCTCTAATGTAACTGGAAAGTGTCAGCACTGGAAACCCACACCCCAACTAATAGAAAGATAGTCCTTGGTGTTTCTGACCCTGTGATGATTATATATACACTTGTGTTGCTGATTCACCATATTTTTTTCACGTACTTTTGGGCAATTGGTTTCTGTGTGATGTGATGGCATCCAACAGCGCTCCAATGTTCACTGATAAGTGGTCATCTGGAAAGTCAAGCTGAAAGTTGAGCAATTTATGCATGTAGTAAGTCAGGTGGTTTGTGCTGGAAATCTCTTACTTGTGATGGAGAGCATATATACGTCACATGACTCTCACACGAGGATCACATGACGGTTACAAGACAACTACAGTACCGGAGTAGTTTTCTAAGCTCGCTTCTGATTGGTTCACTTAGGTCACTTACGTCATACAGTGCATACTTAGGGTATATTATGGCAGGTTAAGGTGTGGCTTATATTGTTATATAGCCAATAGAATTGAAGCTTTGAAAACCTACTCCGGGATAGCTCCAAGACAATCACAAGAATAGCCTAATACCCAAGCCTGCACGAAAATATAAAAGGGTCTTGTCATCCCTGGTCACTTTTGTGAGCTAATTAGAACAGAATACATAGTAGCTATTTATGTGGAAATTAGGTCAATGCCAAGAGGCAAGTCCTGGGAGGCTAGGGTAGTAGCTTATCAAGCAACTAATTAGGTCTTTCATGCATTAAAGTTACATAAAATAGCTTTGCTATGTATGACCAGGCTGTTTTCCAATCTTCATGTGTGACTGGGTATATAAGATTAGGAGTCTCGTACGTGACTCACATGGCACAGTCATGACCCACCTTGCCCACTGCCATGTTCATGTAGCCATGCTTGTCACATGCATACTGCCGACTTCGTTTGAACTTCTCAACTGCACTGGTCACATCATCAACCACTGTGCCTAGGGGAGGTGTGTGTCATGTGTATGTCATGTGTATGTCATGTGATGTGCATGTGTATATGAGTGCATGTGTATGTCATGTTAATGTCATGTGTGGAATGTCTAGAATGATGCAGACGTAGCTTTCCTGGTTCACATACCGCAATGGATCTGCCCAAGGTATATACATAGTTGTGCTTACCTCTTCTTGTACTGGGCATCCTTGCCCTCAGAATTTTTGGCAAATGTTTTATTTTTGAAAGCATTGCAACCGTGCATAGACACACGTCAAATTTTACTTCTCCCTTTTCAACCTGTGTAGGGAGGGAGGAGGAAGTGAGGAAGGGGGAGGAGGAAGGGGGAGGGAGAGGAGGCAGGGAGGGAGGGAGGAGGAAGTGGAGAAGGGGGAGGAGGCAGGGAGGGAGGAAAAAGGTAGTGGTAGGGTAGGAGGAGGAAGAGAGGGAGGCAAACAAGGAGGGAGGGAGGGAGGAGGAAGGTAGGAGGAAGGAGGGAGGGGGAAAGAGGGAGGGAATGAGAGAGGAGGGGATGGTATGGTAGATTAGAATTAAGCAGATTGACCATTAGAGAATTGTAATGCTGTAATCAGAGAACTACAGCGTGCATACGTGCCTTTGATATAAGGTCTTCTCCTCCGACTATATCAATCCCTGCATTCCGAGCAGCTTCAGTGACTTCCTCCTGTCGAAGGCGAAAGGGAAAGGGGGGCAACCATGTCAAAAGGTGAGAGGGCAGATGAACGTCTCCCAGCCCTAGCCCAGTTCCCAGGCCTGCCCACAGAACTTGTTTACAGGATGCAACATACGGAGAAGGCATGGAAGCACCCGTAGTGAACTGTCTGGCGATGCAACAAAGAACATCAACCTCCTACTACAGAGAAGATACAAAAACTGAAGAGGCTCCTCACTAGAGGTAAAGATAAAGGTCCTACCACTGACAAATCAAGTCGAGGGGTTTCTGGATAAACCTTGGCTTACATGTACAGCATTGCATGAAAATGGTTCTAGCCTAGCCTCTTTCCCAGGCCATGCGTAGCTCCTCTGTGTGGCCTGGGAACGAGGCTAATTCTAGGCATCATGCACATGGTGTAGGTCTCAGCTGCATATTGTACAAACTCAGTAGGTGTTGTAGAACATGCTTCGGTTGTCATGTGACATTTGCCACTGTTATTATTAGTCACTGAAGTACCATGCAAAGGCCTGGGAAGGAGGTTGCTTCCGCTACACGTGGAGTACCTCTGCAAACATGAGCAGCTTTCTTTCCTCTCCAAAGTAGTGCGGGTAGATCAGGGATCCTCGGAAGGGCTCACGCACTTTGTCCTGAAGGGGGGAGAGATCGTGGGGAACCAAAGTTCAGTCACAGGATTTTGAGTTCTACAACAAGTGACGCTTGGCTAGCAAACTGGCATGCAAAGCTGCTGCATTAGACACAAAGTACTTCCAGTGCAACATTGTATTGTGCACTGGCTATGACAAGTGTGGCGCATGGGATAGAACCTTCCATCCACCTTAGTTGCTAAAATTGAAAAACTACAGGTTCTAACATTGCTATGGCAACAACAACACCACTCTAGCATGTACGTATGTGCATTTTCTCTCACATAAGGCTGTTGGCGTAGTGAGCTATGCCAGACTCACGTAGAGCAGTGAGGAGCGAGAGCTTGCAAGACCACTGAAGAACTGGGAGTGTGTGTGATGCTAATGCGAATGCCATGAGAGAATGAAATCTCGCCAGACTTAAATCATGTCAAAATATTTACTGCAACAGTATGGTAGCCATGGATTTGGTGCCTTTACAAACGTTTATGCACCTCTGAGATTGCAGTATTCAATACCTGTACTAAGTTTCTAATTAAAGCTCCCACCTTTTTCAAGGTCAGATCTACCCTGATGCTCATGTCAACCGTCTCCGTATTCTCTGACAGTGAGTACGCCCTGAGTGCTCTCAGCGCCTCGCGGATATCCACCACATCTTCTCTTCTCCGGTTGTAGAGGAACACGCGACTGGAAGAAGTAGCAGAAGGTTGTGTCCGCGCGCCGTTGGTAGCTTCGTCAGGTGCTGTGACGGCAGCAGTAATGGCAGTGCGAACGGCCCTGGCTGGCAGGCAGCTCCTGATGGAGATCTTGGCCACTAGCGCTAGCGCCGCCATTTCATACAGATTGGGACATAAAAGTAAGTCTAGCCTCTAGGGGATTTCCCTACTTAAAACTAGGGTATTCCCCCACTAAATTAAAGCCACTATAAATTGATTATAGCGCCACAATAATATACGCACTGTAGCCGACAACTCCAGACTCGGGACGGTCGAGGGCCTAATGCAAATCAACTTCTCAGCTGAACAGTTTTTAAAAGTGAGTATTCTGCATGCTGTACAAGTACTGATAGTGCAATATACTGTAACTAATGGGGAAAGTTATGAACTGCGTATCAACGCAAAATGTGTACTCTGTCCGTCTAGATGTTCAAAGGCATTGTACGTACAGTGGGAAGCATGGATAATGTATACACACTAACGTTAGTGTGTATTATCCATGGTGGGAAGTGAGGTTAATGATAATATTATGTGCTTAAGTTATTTCTTTTCCTTCAGATGCTTGCAGGCTCTAGCTAGCTGTTTACCGATAATTATGGTTGTGTGATAATGAAACAACCTTTTTATCATAAATTCATAGCCATAACGTTATGGACTGAGGATGTTGTGGTATAGTAGTGTTAGGGACTCTATTATCTGTGGCAGTTGGCTAAGTCAGAGTTTTTTTTTGAATTGCATGGTGAAGTTGATAATTAATGCGTGCCAGCTGCTTAGCATATAGCTACAGTCTATCACAGGCAACATTGAAAAGTATGGCAAAGAACTTCATTGCATCCGTTGACGGTGTTTGTCACTTTTAGCTCCACACGGTTAACAAACTCTATAGCATGTCAATGAAAGTAACGCAGTCAGGACAGACTCGCACTCCAAGGAATTGATGGCAATAGCAATTGTCATCACTTTGCCATATAAAAGACAGTTGCTTTGCTATTTAACCTGGAGCACATGTGGCGCTGCACTTTTGCTCTCTTGATTTGACTGAGCCGGCTATAGGGAATCAGTTTGGGTGCAAGATTGACCCTGAGTTTCCACATGCAGCAGCTGTTGAATTCAGTGTGGGAGTGCTTACAATGTTAACGTTCTGCATGCAGTGGGACTAGTTTGGTGTATCATGTATCAATCTCAACCCCCACTGAGAATCTGAAGGGCAGCCTCTGTACAGTGAACACAAAGGGTGTTGTTGCCATAGCTACAAAGTTTTAGGAGGGCACTAGTACAGTGTATGCCCCCCCCCATTGTAATCCCTGAATATAATCCCCAGTGGGGCAGGATTACACTACCGGTAGTGACTTCCAACCATTGTACTTAATTGCACACAAATAGGATAACTATTTTCTTAAAGTTACTTATCTAGGGTAATAATTTTTTTTTGTGAGTCTAAGACTTATAGCAACCAAACCGCAAGCTACACCTTGCTTATACGCTACTCAAACTGTAATGCTAAAGCATCTCTGAACATCAAACACCATTCTACTAAGGTATGTGCTGATGTGCCACATCAGCATTGCCATAAGACATCCTGGGTGTAATTTGACGGTAGAGTACCCTCAGCAGCAGCCGGTGTAATTTGAGAGACAATCCTACACAGACTGATTACCTATCTAAGTATAACACAAAGTCTTATATGGTGAATCTCTATGTTAATGCTAAGGCCTTGAGTTTTCTTCATATCTCAGGTCCTGAGATACGAAAAGGCCCTGAGGTAGAATTTAAGTCCTCTGGTTGGTTAACCTATGCAGTGTCTTACCACAATTATTTATCCTACAGAAATGTGCCATGTATGTCTCGTACTGTTTCCTCCAGTACTAACCCTGGTATGTAATATCATACGGTGACTCCTCCACCAACTCTATTACTGCCGTCCCAGCTTGCAGTAGTTCCCATAGGAGTTCCAAGTTTCCACCAACTCTATTACTGCCGTCCCAACATGCATGCATGCAGTAGTTTCCATATTAGGAGTTCCAAGTTACCGTGTGACTTCCAGTGAATGTGTTCAACATGTACGTAACGTTAGGCCTATAGAATGTTTGATGTTTGCAGTGCTATATAGAGATGCAACGTTTACTAAATCTTGAAAGTGCAACTAAAAGCAATATTATGTACATTTGGTTTAACAGACTTGGTCTACCATTACTGAATGAAAGATGGTAACAGTTAAAAAAAGTTGATGATATACGTAGTTACATACATATGTACTAGCTATAGATTTGGGAACACAGCAGTTGTTACTAGCCCAGAATGACTATAGTCCAAATCAATGGCGACTAGCAGCTGTGAATTTGGATACTATAGCCTATAGTTTAAGTTCAATTAGCATGAGACTGTTGTGGTATGGTATACATTATGGGCACTCATACGCTCCATTGCTCATATCATAATATAATCTCTACATAATGTGGGATCAGCTATGTATGAATCCTGATCTATCAGTTGGTACAAGAGTTAAAGAACGTACACCTGCCAGCATGATCATGTGTTGGTACAAGAGTTAAAGAACGTACACCTGCCAGCATGATCATGTGTTGGTACAAGAACGTACACCTGCCAGCATGATCATGTGTTGGTACAAGAGTTATAAAGAACGTACATCTGCCAGCATGATCATGTGTTGGTACAAGAGTTTAAGAACGTACACCTGCCAGCATGAATTTGTCTCCATGGAAATGCATATAGACTAGCTATAGTGCTTAGCTACAAATCTACGATTTTGATCAAGCACACCCTCTATTGGCTCCATGAAATGGCTTCCACAGTGTTCCACTGCTGTACTTTTCTGCACCGCCAAGATTGTGGATACAAAAATCTGTGAAACAAGTACTTTAGATAGATGCCCTTAAGGTTACGGGATACTCGTGCGCGCGCAGTGCGAAATGTATTAGGAAATCTATACTTAAGCTCGCTAACCAAAAATCTCTGGCACAAAAAGCGTGAGCAACGAGTATCCCGTAACCTTAACAGTGTGAGCTGATCAGTATCCCGTAACCTTAACAGTGTGAGCTGATCAGTATCCCATAACCTTAACAGTGTGAGCTGATCAGTATCCCGTAACCTTAACAGTGTGAGCTGATCAGTTTCCATGTTTGCTCTTCTGGTATAGGTGACAAGTACAATACTCTGATTGGCAGCTGAGAAATTGTCTTGAGCTGTCATGGCTAGCCGATACCGGGATAGAAGAACTGGGAAATGCAAGAAAGAAAGTGATTGTCCCTCTCCTCGTTGGCACACTACTCCAGTCACACTAGATGCCTACCATTCAGCGCTGTCAGCCACTCGAAAGCGATCCTCTTCTGACGGCACCATTGCCGACAATGACAGCCAACAGACACAGACACTTCACCGCCAGAAATCACTCGGCAGAGACTTTCGCACTGTAGTGCTAGGACCAAATCCACAGCTGCAGACTATGTCAGCTTTCGAGCATCAAGCTCCCCCGCTTCCGCCGCGTATCACAAGAGCAACCAGAGCAAGCTGGCCTGCTTTCGGAAATCAACTGCCTCCTCATCTACCACCTAGGCCTTCCAATTCTCAGAGCTCAGTAGATGCAAGGGGGGACCGGCCACCTGTTCCCCCCAGACAGAGAAACGAGGTGGAATTGATTGTCAATAATGGGTCTCCAACAAGCAAATTCCTGTCGTTGTCTGAGTTGGGCAAGGTACAAGCAGACCAGAAAATGGAAAGCATGACCCTGTCCGAATTCGGAGATAAATATTCCAAACTCCTTCCCCTTCGAGTCAGAGTCACCAAGGGATTCTATGGCGGTACAACTGAGGGGACACTTTCCGCACAAGAGGTTATGGACATCCTTTTTGTCAAAAACGAGAAAGTTTTGGCTGTGCGAACGAAAAGTAGAAGTGTTTATTCCATTCCAATGGGTTCTGCAATCCAGTTCAGCCTCCTGTACAACCCTCACAAGAAGGACAAAGAAGCAATGGATGGTTTCGTGTTCAAGACAGTCGCCAATCTTGTCGCAGTTTTGCCTCAACCCCCTGCTGTAGTTTGTGCCACTAAGACCTACAAGGGGGGCAATGAGAAGTCCTCGGTCATGGAAAATGAGATTCTAGTTGTTGAGAAGATCTTCACGTTTAAAGGAAAGAAGCTCCTGCAAGTGTTCAGCCTTCGCACCAACACTGAGAAGGTGCTTGAGAGTGAATGTCATGGACACTTCTCAACGAAGCCCTCCCTGATTTGCATGCATCTGACAGTGATCCTACAACATGTCAAAGAGACTTCGCAAGTTGAGGCGCTTGTACACTTTCCCGGAACACTGACCAGGACTGTCAAAGATGCTCAGTTGTTCAAGCCAGTTACCTTATTAGGAGTGAAGCAGGAAAAGTCACTTGTGGCAATGGGTGTTGAAGGACAGAGAATTTCCACTCACGATCATTCGTTCACCGAAATACCTCTGGACAGTTCTCTTTCCGATGTTGAGGTCATTGTCCTCCCATCTGACGACAGCCATCCGCTCTGCAACTCCTCCCTCCCTGATCCAACCAAGTTTGATCCCACCAGGCTTCAACCATGGATAGCAAAGGAGACCAATGAAACCTCCAATGTCCAGAAAATGCTCTCCAAGATTCTCCGTAAAGGGTATGAAATGGAGGGAATCGAAATCGATGTTCCACAGAGTTATTACAAAAGGCTGCAAGATGCTGCAAATGAAGCCGAAGATAAACAGTTTGGCTACGCCACAATTGATTTCAGTCCACCCAAGGACAAACATCTGATGTTGCCCCTCTCCTCTGCCCAGGGAATTGAAATGGATCACTATGAACAAGTAGATCAACTTGATATGACAACAAGGTCTGGCCATCATCTCATTGCGACGGTCGAGGATTATATTACTCCCTCACCGCGGGATGGGAGTCCATTTGACTCAATGGACCGTGACCCTCCCGAGATCATGGAGACCCTGCAAACCGAACTGAAGACAATCAAGGAATCGATGTGTGAGCAGATCCAGCAGGAAATGATCTCTTTCAAGGAGAGTATCGGCAAGCAGCTGAACGAGCTGACTGGTTCTAGTGCACAGGCTGGTGCTGAGGGAGGCAGCCAGGGGCACAAGAGAGGAGGAGAGAGCCTGTTTGCCATCCATACACCCTTTCACATCCCAGAAGAGGGTAAGATCTGCAGTCAGCATCGACCTTGTTAAGCTATATCCAATATAGAGCAAATCATGCTACAGTATAGGAGGTAAAATGTGGCACTGTATATGCTGGGGATACTTATTGTTGATATCACTGGTCTCATTCTGATGTCTGGGCATAATTATTTCTGCCATCAACTCATACGTAGACTAAATGCCTGATCAAAAATTCTACTGTGACCAATTAGCTAACCAATTTTGTGGAATTAAATGCATGGGTTGATGACATCATAGCACACTACATGTCACATATTGTACAGGGATCCATATCCTAGATCTGCCATGGAGCTTTTTTGATTGGTTATGAACATGAAGCTATATTTTGTTTCACAGAGGTATCAGAGAGACTCAAGCTGAGGGAGGTCGTGTGTGAGCTGAGGGACGTGTATGCCTGGTACCTTCTGGGGGTGTACCTTGGCCTGCCCAAAGGCATACTTGATCAGATCCATGTTGACTATGGTGAGGGTGTGTGTGTGTCTACCATTTCTGATTTCAAGTAATGTCAGAAATAACACCTGAATGCTTTAAATACATTTCAAGTCGCTTAACTGAATATTTGCCATATCTGTTCAGCTCCTCATGTGACTGGAATGGGCACAATGCTGGTTGGGTAGTATCATAGTTACTGACGATGGCACTGCTTTTGCTAGCTGTTAAACCCATGCTGAATGGATATGACTGAAGGCAGATCTGCATGCTTCAGAGTTTTATTATCCAAATACAGTTTGACGCTATCGTTTCCACCCAGAACTTCTGCAGCAGGCACTGAAGCACAGTAGCCTATCCCACTCTGATTGGTGGTCCTCTGAGTATCACTGGGTGCAATATTTCCTCATACCCTAGGTGGGGGTCCTGGGGGTACAGAGAGGTGTAAAATTGAGACGGTTGCATTCTGGTTGGACAATGCTCCCACCCCTACGTGGTCCGCACTGGCCGGAGCCGTGTATGCGATGGGAAACAAGCGAACCGCTGGGAGGATTGTGAGCAAATACGGTAAGCTGGGCTTTTTCCTTTTGAGTAGCTTTGTCATTGCAACTGAGGATGGGGCAGTGGGGATGGAGAAGGATTGATACAAACCTGACACATACGCACTGATTTGAGATGGTACTACTCAACCATCAGCTTTACAATATAGTTAGTAGATATGAAATGAAGGCATTATATACACATCTTTACAGGTGCCATGGTGCCACCCCACATTGGGAGGTCACATGACCATGTTCCACGACAACTTCAGGTATGCTATATGTAAGAAAGTGATACGTAAACTCATCGATGGACACAGCTATTGGGAGGGAGGGGGACGGGGAAGCGGGAAGGGAGGGAGGGGGACGGGAAGCAGGAAGGGGGGAACGTGGGGGAGATTTGAAAAGGAGGAGAGTAGGAAAGAGGAGTGAGTTGGAGAATTCTTAAAGTTGCCCAAATCATGCATTTGTGCAACACCGTGATGATGAAATGAACAGTACGGGTGCTGTTTAATGTTTCGTACTATTATATACTTCTGTTACTAATTATATCTTGAGCTTATAATTACCTCATTTTGAGTAAGAATTGATTGGGTGCTGACTTAGTAATTGGCGCATAATTTTATTAGCTGTAATAGGAAATAGAAACCACTCAGCAAAACTTTCCCTGGGACTGTACCCACCACAACCACTTACTCCAATGTCACTGTTATTGTATCTATGACAACTAGTTATTAATACATACCAATGTTACCCTCGATCCCACTTCGTCTTGTATGTGCTAAGATACACACAGTAATATTATAACATGAACTGATTAATTCAGTACCTGAGATACGCACTTAATAGTAATAATATCCAAAGACGTGTTTATTACACAGAGAATTTGGTACTCAGATTATTCCGATTACTCAGTACACAGACTTGGAGGGTTGGTTGCCTAAGCCAGAGGGTAGATAGGTAATGCCCTTCAAAGTTAAGTGCTGATTCAATTGGTGCTGATATGAGTATTATCCTGAGATGTGCAAATTTTACAGGAGGTGACTACCCCTGCGCAGTGTTCAGAGATTGCTGCCCTCCAGAAGTACATTCTACAAAAGGATGAGCAGTATCACGAGATTGAGGATCGCCAGGGACAGCTTGAGAAACAGTTGCAAAAGTTCCAGGAGGAGCTCTCGAGGGCCAGGGAGCACCTTCAGTTCAATGAGATGCACTCGAGAATGCTCATTCGGGACAAGCACATCCTCAGTATGAAGTTAGCTGTGACTCAGGAGCAAGTGCGGAGTCTGGAACAGCAGAACCATTGCAAGGTCTCAAGTGCTGCTACAGTAAGTACAGTACACTACACTACAGTACAGTATGCTACAGTATAGTATAGTACAGCATACATCCTCAGTATGAAGTTAGCTGTGACGCAGGAGCAGGTGTGGCATCTGGAACAACGGAACCATCACAAGGTCTCGAGTGTTGCTGCAGTAAGGCAATGGCCATTATGTATAACAGAGCTCACAGAAATTACATGTGGTATATGAAGAGGGTTTGCACCACTGGGCTGTATACGTAGCTACAAATCCTCAAAATAGTATCTTGATGGACAATGCGAAAAGAGGATTAGACCTTGATGAAACTCGCCGTTAGTTGAGCTATATGAAGTGTGCAATCATTTATGGACCGTAATTAGATGGAAACTATAATGTTGACTTTTCACATGTGATATCTAGTTTTGGTATACATGAGTGTATGTATGAAACCAATGAAGGAAGAGTAAATGTGAATAGCAATTTCATAATGACTGTACTGAAGACAGTTACCGGTATATCACTGATGAGGGCTCCAGCTAGCCTCGTTCCCAGGCTGTCTCTCACTTGGTTCATACATGACCTTTGAACCCCCCATCAGAAAAATGGCGGTTCTGACAGGGTTCAAAGGTCATGTATGCAGCTAAAAACTAAGCGGGAGATGGCCTGGGAATGAGGCAAGGCTCCAGCATAGTCCCTGAACACAGTCGTGTGAGTAAACATAAACCATATTTTTACTGGTACCATTATGTGCTTTCATCCCCAGTTTACCCACAAGGAAGACCAACAAGAGACGGATGGGACAGAGGACAGTATATCAGAACTGCCAGAGAGTGAACGAATAACCGAAGAGAAGAAAGGAGAAGTAACCCGGCTGCAAATTACACAGCAGCGCTTGGAGTACCGTCTCAAGTCAGCTCAAAATGAAGCCATTGACCTGAAGAAGCAGCTGCTGACAATGGACACCAGGATCACAACAATTTCCCACGATCTGCAGCAGCTGCATGCTGAGAAGGAGGACCTGCACACCGACCTGCAGAGGCACGAGAGGGACATCAACCAGAATCTCATTGGCAGCAGTAGTAGAAGTGATGGAACTGACACAGCAGAGCGGAAGGTTTGTTAGGGTAGTATTTATGTGATGTGTATGTTGGCTTTACTCACATGAGCAGTAGAATAAGACTGATGAAGACAGGGTCACATTTGATATGGCTTATAAGATATAACATTTAGTCCATAATATCATCCCCTCCCTCCCTCCCTCCCTCCCTCCCTCCCTCCCTCCCTCCCTCCCTCCCTCCCTCCCTCCCTCCCTCCCTCCCTCCTTAATTGCTCCTCCTTTCCCTATAGACTCTTCCAGAGTATTACAACATCATGGTGGTAGATGGGAGGGTGGAAGTAAAGCTGAGGAAATCGGAAGTCGAGATGCTCCAGAACGAGCTGGAAGAGAAGGAAGCAATGGTGAAGTTCCTCAGTGAACAACTCGAACACAACCAGAAGAAATCTTTGGAGGTAGAGCAGAAGATTCAGAAACAAGAGCGTGATCAAATGTGTGCAGCTAGCACACCCTACTCGTACACACAGAGTCACGATGTTATGGAGAGGCACGAAAGTGAACATTTGAAGAGCAGGTTGCAGGTTGAAAGTTTGCGATGCAAGATTCGGCTGACCACAGCTCAAGTCAGTAAGCAGCAAGTGCAAAGCCGTCTTCATTGCCTCTCTCACCAGCTTCGAAACACGGAGTCTGCTGCAGATATTGCCGAACCCCAGCAAGCAACAAGCCATTCACAGAGTCGTTCTTCTGTGGACGACACATTGTCACTGGAAGAGGAACCTCACTTTGTGCCGGCCAACAGGTACCAACACCCTCAGTATTCACCACACACACCACACACACCTCAGCGTAGCATGTCAACAGCTGGGACAAACAAATCCGGTAAATCACCTAGCCAATCGTATGACGGACGCAGAGTCAGAAGATGGGCCACTAACAGAGATAGAGCTCCTCGTTTTGAGAGGAGAGCTCCTCCCCCTCAAGGTGAACCTTCCCATGATGTGAGCTCAGATCAGCCACGATATCGAGGCAGGTCTGCTGGCTACCCCTCTCCCCAGGCCAGGAGGCCCCCAAGGAGGCAGCCAACTACACACTACGGAAAACCACAGTCGCATCACACGCAGTGACTAACGCTCCAAGACCATGAGATAATACAGTACCCAAACATTCCCGTCATTCTAGAGTTTGAAATTAATTCAGAAGTGCATGTATAAGGAGAGCGGCAACTTGTCTACTTTGTGTTTAACACTTCCTCTATCCAGTTACTTAATTAACCCTTATTGGCAGCAGCAACAGTATAATCATAATCTGTGTATCAGCTAATAATACACCTAGTTTTGATAATGGACTTTTCCCATATCTAGTCACATGTTGTAATCACTGTGAGAAATTTTTATTAAGGTACGTCTGCAATACAACACCTTGATTTCCGTTAATATGTGGTAGGTGGTTTCTACTACATGTGTACTGAGATTCAAAGGTAGGTGCATTGCGGGTGAGACAAAATACTGACAACTGCTTGAAGTTTAAAGGAACAGAAAATGCATGCACAAAAGATCCGGTCTCAGAGTAGTGTCATTCAAGTACAAGCAAACTTTCAAAGGAAAGTAGAACGAATGACACTCACAAATGGGGGTCGGGTAAGGTTGGACAGTAGCCTCGTACCCAGGTACGAGGCTAGGTTGGACAGAGGCTCAGTGGTCATGATCAGTTCAGTTTTAGACTGCCTATTACGTCTGCGGTTCTGTCCCACATTTCGATCCTTTTTCTGCTGCCGTTAAGTGAGATTGGGATTTGAAGTTGGAATGACCGTACCCTTCTCAGCCACCTGAATCCAATCTGAATGCAGATCGAGTTCTAACACCCGCACATACATGCACATACATTACTTCCTAGCGTTGAACATGCATTCACTCTCTCCAGTCTGTCATATGGCAAACGAACAACATTCCACCATTGATTTGAATTTGTTTTCTGACAGATCAACCACCTCATTGCAATGGAATCAAGCCCACATTAATTTTCTGAAAATATCTGTAACATTTCCACACCATTTCTTAACCCCATGTTCTTCACGTCGGCATCTGCTGACTCCAAATATACACTTTCTTACACAGTTGCAAGTCAGGAACACAAGTAAGATGGTACCACAGAGCTGTCACATTCATCACAAGCTTGCAGTGCCACACATTGGACCATGTCCCGTACAATGGCTGCCTTGGGGTGTGAAGCACTCCCGCTTTTACAGAGCATGTGGAGTTACAACAGATAGTGCCATTGCTGAGCTGCTTGCACTCTAATCTCTTGGGCCAGAGCCTAGCTGTGGAAGCTTGAGATTGGACCCTTTTGAGATCTGCATGTGTTACTGTACAGTCAATAATCCAATGTGCCATGGATCAGGTAGCTAGCTATATCTAGGCTTTACGCTAAGCTATCGAGGAGTTGTGTAAGGAGTCAACATCCTGCTGTCACAGAGTCGCCTCAGAACATTGAGAGTTATTATGAATAAAGTGCAGCAGTTGGGAGGGCCAGATCTTGACCTAAAGAAAAATTATTCAACATGTGATCTATCAATCAACTTTGAAAAATTGATTTACAACAACAATCACAAGAAGCTATTGGAATTCTCTTATCTGATAGTGCCTCCCTCAAACAAGCTATCTCCAGTCAGGCACAGAAAGCAATGTTCTCAAGAAAATTAGACTTCTGCAATTCATCTCTCCTTTGCCATCTCTTCGACTCTCTGATTTCCCCAATAGCCAACTATGGGTGTGAGGTATGGGGTCATGTGAAAGCAGATGACTTAGAAATAGTCCACCGTAGATTCTGCAAATTTGCTCTAGGAGTACCCAGCACAGCAACGAACCTATAGCAGTGTATGGGGAATTGGGCAGAGTCCCCCAGGAAATCAAGAGAGAAGTGCAATTATAAAGTATTGGCTACGAATTGTATCCGACTGGAATACTCCAGTTCTGCGCAAAGAAGCGTATCTCATGCAAACAGAAAGTGGTTCAGACTGGCTATCTTATATAAAACAAACCTTATCTAATTTGGGCTTCTCCAATATATGGCCAAATCCCTTTCTTGCTGAACTGGAACAAAGATGTAGGGATCAGTACGTCCAAACATGGCATAGCCAACTAGCATCAACAAGAAGAAGTTATCCGCGCTGCATTTTGTCTTCCAATGCCGTCTCTACGAAGCTCTAACGGAACGAGCCAAACTACTGCAGTTTTGCCAAAGGATAAACTCCTCCTTCAACTTCCTAGACCCGGGACAATGAAAAATTCAAGCTTAGCTATCTGGAGGGCCGGGAATGGTCGAGCAATATATTTATTAGGTGTTTTTTTTACAAGTAAGACAACAGTTTATAAGGAATCATTCAATTGCAATGTAGGGCTAATTAGAATAGTTTTCTCATTATGACTGTTGGGCCTTCTGGCCATTATATCTGTCATTAAACTTAAGTATAATCGAGGGGCAACCGCACTCCTGGTAGCCGTTGCAACGCTGCGGTTGCCTCGCCGTAGCGGAGCTAATTATTGCAATTCGTTCCAATTAACGCACATGCCACGTGGCTCAGTCGATCGCGAGCAATGGCGACCAAAAGGAAGACAAGACAGCACTCACAACTTAGCCAGCACGGTGAGTTTTGGCATGTAAGCGTCAGTGAACGACAGTGATCACGGCTGCGTGGTCAGAATCTTCGTGTGCCTTTCCTAAGAACGGTACTGCCACCGGAAGTCGAAGAGAGCGCTCGAGCAATGGCGGCCACGGCGAGACAAAAGCGCTCATATTTCCACCACCAAGGTGAGTTTCAGCACAATTATTTTGATTTTATGTCACTGCATCATAGCGATCACGACGGTGTAGTCAGAATCTTTGTAGCCCATTCCAAAGTAGTCAAACGTTATTTACATTATTTAATTAATTACGCGGCACAATTTTTCCTATACCAGGAGTGTAATTATATTGTCGACTTTCACGCAACTTTTCTCAGCCTCTCGAGTGGATTTTGACGCTTGTATTCTGAACTGAGCCTTCAACAAGGCCTTCATCGCTGAAACTACATGCATGGACAGACTGACAGACACGATCACTCTACCAGTCTCTCCGGTAGGTTTAATGCATCCATACGCTACTAGAGACCTTGAACTTTGAACTTTGAACTTTGAACAGCCATATGCATATCGCTTCCACCGTATTTCATACTGGAAGCGATGACGGTGGGAATGGCCTGGGAACGAGGCTAGGCCCTGGCCCTATTAGTCTTAACACTTTAACCGATGAAGCCGTCTACAGACGGCATGAGATTTCATCAGTGATGTCAGACTTCCGGCAATGTCCTTGGGAGATAGGCCAGCAGAGAGGGCGGGGCAGGGGGAGGTGGGTGGGTGCACCCGAAGGGTGCAGACAGCATGGCGGTGTTTGGGCTTAGCCTTGAAGAGCCCTTGGGTGCAGACAGCATGGCGGTGTTTGGGCTTAGCCTTGAAGAGCCCTTGGTTGGAGCCCAGCGGGCCACTTCTGTCCTCCTTTGCACAAATGGGCTGAGAAAACAGTCCTCTCGCCTTGTAGGCCCTCCTTTTCTGGCAGTGAAGCATTTTTCTCAGTCTAGTCGAGCGATGGTCGGCCGAGAGCCGTGACTATTGGATGTCCCTTGATGGGTGGGTGTGGTTAAAGTCACGAAAGTGTAGAGGATCGCTGCAAGGTCAGGTGTGTGGAGTTTGGGGGCTGAAAAGCTGAGAGAACTGGAGATATGGTAGGTTTAATGCATCCATACGCTACTAGAGACCTCCGGAGAAAAATAATATATCGGTTAATGGGTTAATATACCCTAACCCATCGCCCTACTTCCTGTCGGACCGACACACTTTTATCCGCAGTGATTCCCGCCGCTTGACTCGCATGCGCTTTCACAGTACGTATAATAAACTCGGCGCAGTATCCAATGCTGCGCCGAGTATGAAGCGCTTGTTCTGTCACGAGCCCGCAGCAAGCAACTTCGGTGCCCGCAGCAAGCAACTTCGCGTCTTGACTCATGCATGCAAAATAGTGTTTGTGTAGTCTCATAACAAAATTAATTCGCCTGACACTTGCAGCTACTGACTACTCGCTATACCAAACTACAAAAGAGCTATAGGCCTAGGTACAAAAATGAACACATCTAGCAATTCCTACGCGGCTCTGTATAGCTACTAGCTTACTTACAGTTACACGTAACAGGTTCTGCAAGTTTGTGAGTCATGTGTGTACCTTAGACCGACAGCTACATGGTACACACAACGCATGACAGGTCCTTTTTAATATCGTAGGGGGGGCATACCAAACCGAAGCAATCACCCAGCCTGGAACGGTAGAACGCGGCACCATCGTGATCTGCTGCTCCGCCACGCCCTGCTTCTGGATTATGGTCCACGCACACGAATGTCTTGGCCTGGGCGACCCAATACGAGGCCATGAGAAAGCCATTGTATTCTTGAGTCCACCCGGTTGGACAAGTGATCTTTGCCGGCACCATCAACATCGCGTCTCGTGGTGCGTTGCACACAGCACAAGGAACATTTTGATTAATAAGGGATTTTTCTAGTTCAGTGGCCCATACTTCATACTCTGAGGAGTAGACGAATGCTGGATACGAAGTAGCCTTACCACCGCTGTAGTATTCTGGGTCATTTGGCAAGCAGAGATAGTTACTACCACCGCCAGCATTACTGTAGAAGGCACCACCGGCTCTTCCAGAGTAGACCACGGTGGATGTACTTGGGCAGGAAGAATTTCCCCAGATCGTATAAAGAACACCAGAGCTTGCTTGTTCAACTTCGAGTTGTTTCTCTTCGACATCGGGAAACGGAACACGGCCGTTTCGTGCATCTTCAAGCGTTTCTTCCAGAACCTCAAGGACTTCATTCAGCGCTAGCCTCTCTCGCTGGGCGAAACTCTCTGGGACGAGACGTCCAACGCAGCACAGCAGCAGCAAGGCAATCAGTCCCTTCTCCATTTCGAATTGCAGTTGTTACTTCTCCTTTGTCACTGTTGTGCTGAATTGGTAGTCTTGCTGATGTGGTGACTAGCTAACTGTGAGCTTCCATAGCGCTTTTATAGAAGTTATCCGCGCTGTCCTAAATCGTGCATTTACATGCATACTCACTTCCGGTGACATGGGGATTTGGCTTTCCCGGCATCCCCGCGCTAATATAAGAGTAAAATGCGCTGGAGAGATTCTCGGCACTACGGCACCCCTTTGCGGTATACGTGCATGTACGGGACAAAATCAGTCTCTGCTTGCCGATCAATAGTCACAGCGTTTTATATTTCCTTTTCTCTCCATGAGCTATCTGAAAGCAGATGTAGCTAGCTATAAATAAAATTCAATTCAATTCATTATACTCCTTCATTGGAGACATTACGACCAAAGAGGGCAACATACATGTAGCTAGCTATGTGCCATAATGTTGAGCAATTTCATTGTACAAAATAATTTTTGGTGTACCATTATAGTCACAACATGCATGATAATACTCGGCAGAACTGTCTCTATAACACTGTGAGGACCTTCAATGGTTCGTTTGCACAATTCAACATCAGTTCTGACATCTCCCTAGTTGTAGCTACTGTTCACAGTGTTCAGGGCTGCCTTCAGAAATGGAAGCTAGCCAACTTCTAGTTCACAGGGGCGGGCACCATTGCAGGATCCAGTGACCAGCTCTTTCCTCCTTTCTGCTGCTGCCTCAAACTAGTCTCATCGTTAATTATCATGGCTTATTGTCAATTCAGCAAGCATGAGAGCTTTCTGCAAGTTCATACCCATCATCTTTCCCTCCCTCCCTCCCTCCCTCCCTCCCTCCCTCCCTCCCTCCCTCCCTCCCTCCCTCACTCCCTTCTTTCTTGGAAAACAAGCATGCCAAGCTGTTATCCCGGGCATATAGCTAGCTCAATATAGGTCTGCACGGCATGGTACTCCTTGTCCATACAGCAAGAAAATACAGTAGCGATAACATGTACAATGGGTTTGTAAAGATTCAACTCGGACAAGGAACTTTAATTCTTACCACTATACTGCATTAAGTCATGAGCTATCAGTAAGCAAATCATGAGCCTTGGAGCTCACTGTAAGAATGGTTATAAAACACTGTAAGATTTCAGCAATTTTTACATCAATTCTTGTGGCGATGGTTTTAAGAGGCCACTTGAATGCTTGTAACAAAACAACGTAAAAGTGCCCACTTTAAAAGTGTCACAAACTCAGTAATGTACTTGCACAGTAATGTTGTCACATTTGCATGAATCCCCAGAATGCTTGTCGCTAAAATGTTTCCTCAAAAGCTTTACAGATGAGAAAACTTGTTACCAAAGTGTCCACTAAAAGCTGCCTGTAAATAATATTATGTAGCCACTTGTTGCTGTACATGAGTCCAAATCCATGCCTCGTATATCACTGAAGGGCATTCTAATAATCGTGTTTTCAGCATAGCTAAATGGGCCGTGGTCTGAATACACACTGTAAAATGCTTAAATTTTGTGCAAACGCTATTGCGAGAGATGAATTCACACAGTATCAAACAAACAAACAAACAAACAAAGTAACAAACAAACAAAGGAAGGAAAAAGAAAGAGAGAAAGGAAGGATGGAAGGAAGGAAAGAGAGGGTAAGGAAGAATGAATGAGTGAGTGGGTGTGTAGCTCTAAACTAGTGAGCGAGTGAGCTGGTGAGTGAGTGAGCTGGTGAGTGAGTGAGCTGGTGTGTGAGTGAGCTGGTGAGTGAGTGAGCTGGTGAGTGAGTGAGCTGGTGTGTGAGTGAGCTGGTGTGTGAGTGAGCTGGTGAGTGAGTGAGCTGGTGAGTGAGTGAGCTGGTGTGTGAGTGAGCTGGTGAGTGAGTGAGCTGGTGAGTGAGTGAGCTGGTGAGTGAGTGAGCTGGTGTGTGAGTGAGCTGGTGAGTGAGTGAGCTGGTGAGTGAGTGAGCTGGTGAGTGAGCTGGTGAGTGAGTGATCATGAGCTGGTGAGTGAGTGAGCTGGTGAGTGAGTGAGCTGGTGAGTGAGTGATCATGAGCTGGTGAGTGAGTGATCATGAGCTGGTGAGTGAGTGATCATGAGCTGGTGAGTGAGTGAGCCTGCGGCTGGTGAGTGAGTCAGGGGCGGAGATATAGGGGGGGCAAGGGGGGCTTGAGCCCCCCCCCCCCCCCCCCCCCCCCCCCCCCCCCCCCCCCACTTTCAAAAGCAGGGGGGCTGAGCCCCCCCAAAACAACAGACTGGACGGTACTATCCCACGAAATCTAGCACTAACTTATAGCTATGTCACCTCGTTTCTTGGGGGCTGGCGTCTCTAACTTGCAGTACAAAGCACGAAGGTGCCACGAGAGCCCATCCTTTTGCGAAATCACCAATATGTATATAGTGGGGCATGTAGTTATCAATTATTTACATGTGTAGCTACATACACATACACACACACACACACACACACACACACACACACACACACACACACACACACACACACAGTGCACACACACACAGTTTACTTGTAAGCCTCAATGACTGCATGCACAAATCTGTTGTGACAGTCACTGTAACAGAAACTAGCGACTATGATATTACCGGGGTATATCTAGCTAGCTAACACATGCACAGTAATGATTGACGATTAAACGTGGTTGTTCATATCTTTCTCGGCCCACTGCAGCTTCTCAGTTAGGCCAACCGTTGGGGTATAAGAATCCTCTCAACAATTAAGTTGGCTTGTGAATGATCGTAAGCAGAAACTGTATGTTACTAAAAAGGGTGCACGGTATTCACTGTGCTCCATGGCCCTGCAGCGAGCTGCACCTTACTGCATGGCAGGAAGCCGCATGCAGCGCATGGTTGCCGTCGCTTGGCACAATATTAATCACTGCTGCACGCACTTCTCACACAGAGACAGTACAGGTGCTACAATCGCTTCATGCTCAGCGCACAGCGTCAGAAATGCAATGTGCCGCATTGCAGCACCTTATAGCGCCTCAAAACAAATGTATGCACCTAACACTTGAAGATTGCATAAATGAACTATTACAACTAGCTACTCACTATACCAAAACTCCAAACAAAAAAGAAATGGTGTAGCTACGTACAAAAATAAATGCATCTAGCAATTCCTACATGGCTCTACAGGGTTCAGTTACATGTAACAGGTGCTGCAAGTTTGTGAGTCACGTGTCTACCTTGCTGGAGAGACCGACAGCTACATGGTACACACAACGCATGACAGGTCCTTCGTAGTATCGTAGGGGGGGCATACCAAACCGAAGCAATCACCCAGCCTGGAACGGTAGAACGCGGCACCATCATGATCTGCTGCTTCACCAGGCACTACTTCGGTATTTTGGTCCACGCACACAAATGTCTTGGCTTGGGCGACCCAATACGAGGCCATGAGAAAGCCATTGTATTCTCGAGTCCACCCGGTTGGACAAGTGATCTTTGCCGGGACCATCAACACTGCCTTTAGTGGTGTGCTGCAAACAGCACATGGAACGTTTTGGTTGATAATGGTGCTTTGTAGTTCAGTGGCCCATACTTCATACTCTGAAGCGTAGACGAATGCTGGATACGAAGTAGCCTTACCACCGCTGTAGTATTCTGGGTCATCTGGCAAGCAGAGATAATTACTACCACTGCCAGCATGACTGTAGAAGGAACCCCCGGCCCTTCCCGAATAGACCAGCGTTGATGTACTTGGGCAGGAAGCGCTTCCCCAGCGTGTGTAGACACCGCCACCGGTGTTTGCTTGTTGAGGTTTCGCAGTGTAGACACCGCCACCGGTGTTTGCTTGTTGAGGTTTCGCAGATGCGGGAATCTCATCGGATGGCTCGTCGGAAAGCTGGTCGCTTCCTATCTCTTGGAAGGAAACTTCGTCCTGCCACCCTCGGTGGGCAGTACTGCCTGGGACGAGATTTCCAATGTAGCACAGCAGCAACAGAGCAACCAGTCCCTTCTCCATTTCGAATTGAAGTTCAATACTTTTCCTTCGATATTCCAGTTGTTGTATCGGTGGTCTTGCTGGTCCGACGGTGAATACTGCAGCTGCCAGGTAGCTGTGAGCTTTAGCTCTTTTATGGACCGAATGCCCACCGCGGGATCATTAATTTTTGAGATTACGTAATTCACTTCCAGGAAGGCAAAAGCGCATGTTGGGCGCGCCATGGTGTGTTATCTATGGGCGCGGAACGGCTGAGCTGCATGCATGCAGTGGGCGATGGTGTAAAAAAATCATGCGGCTCACACGCACGGTGGAAAGATACCTGTTATTGCATCGAACTTCTTCTCGGGCTTCATCGGTGACAGTATTGTAAGTACGCCATGGGCATGTAGCTACCTTGGCGTTCGAAGACTCGCACAATAAGTCCATTTCTGCAGACAGCTCTTTCACTGTGACACCTCTTCTGCGTACGTGTAGAAAGGCGGGCGCCGCGCTGTCGCGAGAGGTCAACATACCTTGTCGGCTTTTGATTCATATTCGAGTCGAATACTTTGATGACTACTCTTACTAGCTTCTCCTATAGCTGTACAAGAAAAGCACCGCTCTAGATCTGTAGTTGCTCACTCACCAGGGGCGGAGACAGCTACCAAAAAGTGTGTGTGTGTGTGTGTGTGTGTGTGTGTGGGGGGGCTAATAGCACAATTGCACGCTGCCGAAGGGAGTGCATAGAGGCGTAGCGCGATCGCGCGGAAAATTTTTTCGCCTTCAGTTATCAGGATGGCATCAAGCTGGAAGCACTGCCCCATTAGTGCTTATAGGCATGGAGCTGCATGCAGCCAGCTGCTCTTAAATTTATTATATACTGCAGTACCTTGCCACAATGATCAATTCATAGCATGTTGTTTTTAATTTATTTTTTATTTTTTATGAAAGTTTATGCATGATGCAATGGATACATAATAGCAATATAATAGCTAATACAAGTGTGTACCCACGATTAGTAATGACAGATAGCAACTACATAAAAAGAGGTGCAGTATGTACTTTAAAAGAAGAAATTGAATGTGCTGTAAGTGCATCCTGCATGAGGCAAGTGGTTCCAGACTGAGATAGTATTAGGTACAAACGAATATTTAAATGCATTAGTGTGAGCAAAAGGTTGTTACAACAAAGGTAAGGTTTGAGAATGTCTACTAGGTTGACAAATAAATACATGTTTCAACGTTAGAGCCACAGGGGTTGCCACAGTTTGTACTATCATGTAGGAGATTAAGGCAGCTGTGCACCTTCCTATATATGTTGCATGCAGGTGAAATGCTTTCCCAGTATCAACGTTAAACAAAGCCATGGTTTAAATGAAACCGAGTGTCAAACAAGTAACAGCATTAGCTACGAATGTAGCAAATGGCCACTGTAGCTGTAAGGATTGTTCTTGGTCACATTCCAGCTCCTCAGGTTTCAGTCTATACACAGAGATTGCATGTCACCAGCAAGTATTCAAACCACTAGTACTGCCCATTAAATTTATGCTAAACCTCACTCATACCCTTCAGTGTTAACTATATACATTGGACTAATATCAACCAGACAAAGACTCTTTCTTTCATAAAAAGATGCCAAGAAAAAGTCTTCCTTCCTCCCTTTTGTGGAGAAGTCAGATGGTCTTTAACTTGTCAACGAATGCTTAAGTTGTAACAAAACAACATAAAGTGCTCACTTAAAAGCACAGTAATATACCTGCACAGCAATGTTGTCACTTTTCAATTGCACGAATCCCCAGAATGCTTGTCACTAAAGTGTTTCCTTAAAAGCTTTAGCTACAGGTGAGGAAACTTGTTACCAAAGTGTCCAATAAAAAGCTCCACGTGATATCGGTTAATGTGACACGTCATTGTGCACCTTTGTGTGTGTCTTATATCCATACACTTTGTATACAGCTGATTCAGAGTTATATACCTATCAGAGTTATAGTAGTCTATAGACCAATCTTCTCTCGCTCACTAGCTATACGTGCTACCATATACAACACAACTTGAGTTCAGATAATATATTGAGTGGTCTGGCAAGAAGGCATTGTTGTTTGCATCCTACATAATTTTTTGAAATTGCTTCAGCAGAAGAGCATGTCGCCCCTTCGAAATCTGTCAGTGTATAGCTCTTCCAAATTCTCTTGCTCAGGGGTGGGGCTTAGCCCTGCTCCCAACTCCTGAGTGAGAGAAAATTGGTCTAGCTCAGGAGGTTGGAGGCAGGGCGTAGACTATAGCTCTGAATCAAGCTATATACAAGATATAAACTTATCATGACACACTCTAAGGTGCTTGGCATACAATGACGTGTCACATTAAATATCATGTGAAGCTTTTATTGGACACTTTGGTAACATGTTTTCTCATGCATCTGTAAAGCTTTTAAGGAAACACTTTAGCAACAAGCGTTCTGAGGATTCATGCAATGTGACAACATTACTGAGTTTGTGATGCTCTTAAGCGGGCACTTTTGTTACAAGCTTCAATGGCCTCTTGCCTTATTAGCTATAACATTTGATGTCATAATTGCTGATCTAAGACTAGCTATACGATTGTGCTTAACCATTCCTTATATATACAGTGAACTCAAGCCTCATGCATGATTAATTTTGCTTTCCATGCAGTGCTAGTGGGGCATGCAGCTTGAATACCAGCCTCAATTTTACTATTAAGAGGATACGTGAATCCTCTTAATTAATAGTAAAACTGAGGCTGGTATTCAAGCTGCATGCCCCACTAGCACTGCATGGAGCTGCACCTTACTATGCAGTGTAGGAGGTCGCAGTGGCTGCCGCCACTTGCCACACTCACTGCTATATACATGCACTTCTCAGAGACTGTATACATGCATGCAGGTGTTACAAGCGCTTCGTACTCGGTGCACAACATCAGACATACAGTGTGGCCGCATCATGCACCTTTGCGAAGGTGAATAATGAAACAGTGCAGTCTCAAAACAAATACACCCCTGACATTTGAGGGTTGCATAGAACTAGTATATAAGCAGCTTTTCGACCATGCACTCGCTACCACACTACAAAAGAAATCGTGTATGCATGTACAAAAATAGACATAATGATTCTAGCAACTACTGCAAGTTTGTGCATCTTGCACAAGACACTGCATGGCAGCAAGCTACTTGGTACACACAACGCATGACAGGTCCTGTTCAACGTTGTAGGGGGGGCAATCCAAACCGAAGCAATCGTTTGTCCCACCCAGCCTGGAACGGTAGAATGCGGCACCATCGTGATCTGCTGCTTCACCAGGCACTACTTCGGTATTTTGGTCCACGCACACGAACGTCTTGGCCTGGGCGATCCAATACGAGGCCATGAGAAAGCCATTGTATTCTCGAGTCCACCCGGTTGGACAAGTGATCTTTGCCGGCACCATCAACACGAGCTTTTGTGGTGTGCTGCAAACAGCACATGGAACGTTTTGGTTGATAATGGCGCTTTGTAGTTCAGTGGCCCATACTTCATACTCTGAAGCGTAGATGAATGCTGGATACGAAGTAGGCGTACCACCGCTGTAGTATTCAGGGTCATCTGGTAAGCAGAGATAGTTACTACCACTGCCAGTATGACTGTAGAAGGAACCACCGGCCCTTCCCGAATAGACCAGCGTGGATGTACTAGGGCAGGAAGCGCTTCCCCAGCGTGTGTAGACACCGCCACCGGTGTTTGCTTGTTGAGGTTTCGCAAATTGGGGTGGCTGTTCTTCTTCGTCGAGGAACTCGTTTTCTAACTCTTGCAACGAAATTTCACCCTGCCACCCTGGCTCGGCAGAGCTGTCTGGGACAAGATGTCCAACGTAGCACAGCAGCAACAAAGCAACCAGTCCCTTCTCCATTTCGAAGTCACTTTCCTTTCGGTATTTCGTTGA
Source organism: Axinella damicornis (assembly GCA_963931865.1). Taxonomy (NCBI): domain Eukaryota; kingdom Metazoa; phylum Porifera; class Demospongiae; order Axinellida; family Axinellidae; genus Axinella; species Axinella damicornis. The sequence goes on from OZ007507.1 coordinate 2,917,531, forward strand.
ATCGGTGGTCTTGCTGGTCACGGTGAATACCAGCTAACCGTGAGCTCTAGCTCTTTTATGAACCTCCGCGGGATCATTTTCACTTCCGGATGGCAAAAGTACGCGTAATGGTTTCAGAGTACAAGTGCGCGCATGCGATATAGGCGTGTAAGTCTAGCGCGGCGCCCGCTTATCTACACGTACGTGGAGTTGTGAAATTTCTGAAAAAGAGAGCCGTCTGAAGAAACGGAGTAATCTTGTGTCTAATGATGTGTGCATATCCAACATCAAGATCACCGATGAAACCCGGCCTGCATGGGAAGAAGTTCGATGCAATAACAGTAACAGGTCAGGGTAACAGGTAGCTTTATACCATACTTAGGCTATTCTAACCAATCACGTTACAGTATTTGCGGGAAATAACGGGTCATATATCCCGCGGCCGGCCGCGCGCGCATACCGTAAGTGATCGCGTGCTAGAGAAAGCGAAGGCTAAGCTCTGTTAGTCTAGCCAAGGAGACTTGGGCCTTTACCGTTGCCTCAGTCAAGCATCACGGATGCCTCTGCCACTGATCGGTGAGTGTCTACACCATAGTATCCATGTTTACACAGCGTACTCAGTTTAGAATAGCCTAAGCATGGTATAAGTTAGTTGTATCCCTGGCCAGCGGGATGTATGACCCTATATCCCTTGGGAAAGGTCAGTGCTTTCGTTCCGCCTCGGAAGTGCCTCGGGCTTCGCCCTCGGCACTTCCTCGGCTGCACTCAAGCACTGACCTTTCCCGCGGGATATAACGGGTCATACATCCCGCTGGCCAGGGATATAACCTATACATATACCACCGTGTGAGCCACCATCAAATTGAAGATACGATCGTCGTGCACGCAGCCGTTCCGCGCGCCGATGCACTAGAATAGGTATACACGTGACGGAAGTTGCGCTCAGTATCGGACTGCCGTTGTCAAGATTAGTGGCCTCACTCATGGATAATATAGTACGACTATCCATGCCTCACTATACGCTCGGCAATGACAGCATCGGGAGTACGCGCACGCCATGTATGTACCATGGCGACTCACACGAAAAATCGAACGCCTTATGCATGCAGCTGCAGTTCCTCGAAGATGAAACTTTACACCTTCCTTCCACATGTCGCATGGCGGGCGCCGCGCTGCATGCGCATGTGCGCACTCCGACACTCTTATACGCGAGGCTTGAGAGCGCTAACTTAGGTTACCGTATAACTTGTTAAACTTTGTGTGATTCATAATACCACTCCTATATAGCGGCGCGAAAAAGCACCGCTCAGCAGTTGTTGCTTGCAATTGCTTGCTCGCTCACCCTGGCATGCACTCATTCACTCGGCACTTTCTTTTTTCCTTCCTTCCTGCTTTCCTTAAGTTTCTGTTTCCCTCTTTCTTTCAGTCGGGCTAGCTTAATATTGTCTCGCAATAGTTTTGCACAAAACACAAGCATTTCACTGTGAGCAGTGCATGGCCCAACCATTCCCAACATCGAGTCTCACAAAGGGCTTCTAGCATTCACTTGTTTTGGATGTCATTGTCCTCATTTCTACACAAGCATGCACAAGATTGTCTGTGGGAATGGTGTGCATGAGTGACAGGCAGTCACACTTGAGAGTACCTAGAGGCCAGGGATTGAGGTGAGCTATAACTATTAATTTTGCAGACTTGGGTGCTCAACATGCATGCAGACCCGGTGGGATCTTCGATAATTAGATCCCTATTTCTATGTATTACCCATCTCTAGGAGTTCAAGTGAGGGAGAGAAACTTAGGTCGCTAGTCAGCGAGTTCATAAAAATAAACGCAATTATGCTGATAACAATTGGCCTAATACAATGATTATATTGGCCAGCACTTCGTGCATGGCTCTATAGCTATTAGCCGCTACTTAGCTATACATAATAACAATAAAGTTTGTGAGTCTTGTGTAAACGGTTTCAAATCTTGTGTGCACCTTGCTGAAGAGACTGAACATTGCACAGTACCTGGCCATGGTGGAATAATGACTGTGTTGTATGCCGGTACGTACTCTGGTTTTACATCTTTGTCCATGCACATGAATTGCATTGTTTGAAGCACAGCCATAATCCGAGGCCGTGAGGTAGCCATTGTATTCTCAGGTCCCTTGGGTTTGGCAAGTGCATGATCTTTACTGGCAGCTCATTATGCGCAGTATACAGAACAGGGAAGGTTGTGGTTAGCAAGGCTATAGCCAGTGCACCTCCCACATTTCATACTCAGTCCCATACTGAATAGGTGCCAGGGTGGCCCCAGGTGGTATACGGCATGCAGTGACTGGTTAGCAGCAGTATGTCCTGCAGATGAGTGTAGTGGGCATAACCATGCAGCTGTTCCAAAGTTGAGTGTTGGGCAGGAGTCCATGTCACATTGTGTGTTGGGAGTTACTTCAACACCTGCAGGAAAGCCAACATCACTGATTTCGAGCTGTCAGGACATAAGAGCATGCAGTCACACGTACCTGAATCATGTTGTATGATACTATACAACATGCAATGACAATAACTACTGCAATAATGTGTAGCATGCATGAGGTTTTGGAGCTAGCTATTTAGAGTTTGAAGAGGCAAGAATCAGCAGTATAGTAACCTCCATTTCAAATTACAGTGTACGTCCCTTTTCTTTTACTTTTGATTTTTGTTGAATTGGTTGTGGTATAGTCTTGCTGGTATGTAGCCTCGTTCCCACTCCGCATGGCCTGGGAACGAGGCAGGCTGGTATGATGACTAGCTAATTGTTGAGCTCTTTTACACTGTGATCAGTTGGAGGAGTGTGCTCTGATGAATGCTCATCAATAAATAGTAATTCCAGGTCATTTCCAGGCCAAATATCTCTGCAAAATTGTGGCTTCCAATTAACTTCCCACTTATGGAAAGTGCAGCCACCAAGCAAGGTGAACCTTGCATGAATTCTCAGAAGTCAGTATTGCGACCTACATACTTGTCATGAGCACATGACGACATCATTATTGCGGCACAATGATGATGATGTCATCATGTGCTCTTGACTTGTCTTGAACTGCTTTCCAATTCTGACGGAGGTAGCTAACCAAGCTCAGTGAAACATTCCTGGTATTTTACAACCACTGTGCAAATGTAATTATTGCAGTGCCTGTATGCATTTTCACTGCCTTCAGCTGCTCAACTTACCTATGCAGTGGCGGATCTAGAAATTTTGAAAGGAGGTTGGTTGGCACATACACAGCGCACCGCCGAAGGCGGTACGCATTTGCGCGGAAATTTATTTTACGTGTTCTTTTTAGCGATCAGGAAGCGCTCTCATAGCATCTCTGCGCATTCTGGACATGTTCCCAGCCGCAAAGAAGATTGACTAAGTAACCAGTAAGTATCGATGTGTGGGGCTGTTAGCTTCCTTCTTTTCATCGTCGACGGATTACAACCACGTACGTGGACAGTCGATTGAATACTGCGTTATTGCTCTATTTTCTAATTATACGTATATACAGAAACAAAAATAATTGATGTAAAATTAAAATTGTGTGCAGCGTAAACCTAGCTAGCTCAAGACTATAGATGTCTGGCAGCTGCCTTCAGGCTTTCAGCCCGCGAACGGTCAAGGTATTACCAACCACAGCTACAATAATACAAGTAGTTTATGTTAACAAGGGTCAAAAGGGGGGTTTGCTCGCACCCCTAGATCCCCCCTAGATCCGCCACTGCTATGGCAGTTAGCCTCGTTCCCAGTCTCCAGCTTTTCGTTGCAATTGCTTACAGTACTGCATGCAAGTGTTCCCTTAAAAGATTCACAATCGAAGGCCACTTAAATGCTTGTTAAGCTTTAATGGACACTTCACATTCCAAGGATTCGTACAGCAGGTACTATATGTCAGATAACACAACTGTTAGAAGCTTTTAGCGGGCACTTTAACATGCTTGTGGCCTCTGGATTTCTGTATTCAGGTGCTCTCTGACGAATGGGCATGAGTAAATTCCCAAGTGGCATCCCACTACATAATAGTGGCCTAAGATATGGAAAGTGCAAACAGTTGGTCATGATCACTATACTGCCATATATGGTAACGTGTCTTAAAAATGCCTCTGACCTTTGGAACATTAATTTTCCAACATGTGTTTGCAGCATGGCTTTGCAGCAAATCAGAAGGCTTCTTCCAAGGATTGGGAATCAAAGAGGAAGGGGCTTCTTGCAAAGAGCAATGAGCTTGTACGTACAAAAATGGTGGAGCATCAACTTCTTTCAAGTACATGTTTCAACCTGCATTTGTACAGTGCCTGCATATGCCCTCTCACTGCCTTTAGCTGTTCAGCGTGCCTATGGAATTCTTCTTTAAAAAAGAAGTCTGTTTGTGGAACCATTCCTGTTACTGCACCGGCTTTATGCTACAAACAAAGCTAAATGAAGTTCCAGATACGTTTGCAGTTCCTGCATGATATTAACTTCGGGGAATTATTTTTTCAGGTGTTGTTCACAAATGAGAGGCCACATGAATAGCATGCAGGTGTTGTTAGAGGCACTCTAGCAGACAAGCATTAAAATGTCCTCTTAACAGCTTAACATGTGATTTTGCACGAGACTTTGTGCTAAACATTGTACTACACAACTTGTAGTTGATTTTCCTTGAATGCATGTCACCCAAGTGTTCCCTTAAAAGCTTCACAAGTGAGAGAGACCATGGCCACTGATTGCTTGTCAAGCTTTTAACAGAAACTTTCAGCGACATACATTGCAAGGATTCATACAACTGTCACACAACTTCAGCTTATTCCATGAACAATGCCATCATCCAATCAAACATGTACATACCATGTTCAGTCTTCCTCTGCCTCAGTTTGTCCAGTTTTCCTGTTCTCTTGGGTGTCCCCAGTTGGCTGCTGTCAGACACACCCACCAGGTCCCATGCACTGTCTAAAGGATGGAATGTCTCCAGATGATGGGGACTCAGCCAACTCCGGGGGGAGGAGAGAGGGTATGCGAGTTACCCAATTCCTCCGAAATTAGCAGTGAAGCAGGTGAACGGATAGTAGCACTGACACAGTACTAGTACACAGTACACAGCATGTGAAATGGTATTGCCTAGAGTATTGGTGCAGGTAACCTGCTGGAGCCTAGGAGCTTGGAGGAGGAAACCATTAAACCTATTTTAGTCATCAGGGAGCAGCTGCTGGACACATAAAGTATTGGAGAGGTGCTTCCATTCTTCATGCCATCTACACTGCAAGCAATCAATGCTGGATATATGAATGGTCTGGGAATGAGGCTAATATCAACATGTGGTTCATAACCACCTATTACAGTGAGCTTGGAAGGCTCATGAATGTTCTCTTAAAAGTGATTTTGCACCACACTTCGTACTAAATGTTGTACTACACTGCTTGTAGTTGATTGCTTTAATGCTTGTCTTCTAAAGTGCCTCTCATAACACCTGCATACATGTTCTAACTGGACACAAAATTGCCAACTAGGAATAACCTCCAGAATGTTCATGTGATATAACCTGATGGCCACGGCATGTGAGTGTGTGTGTGTATGGGGCCGGGGGTAACATTAAGTTCATTTCCGTTTCAAAAATAAGACTCTACTGTGATCTTGGAAATGCCAGCTGTTTGATACTTTCAGTATGTTGACCATTGCTGTCAAGCAGTAGCTAGACTGGAAAAGGTTAGCGAATTTGTACAACTTGATCGAGACATGAACATTGACCTCGTACAGTACAACTTACAGCATGATCGAGACACGGACAATGACCTCGTGTATATATGGCATACAATCATAGCCCAGTTGAAGGTTCAAGTGTAGCTATCATACACATGGGGGCTACAGTCAATTCTGAAGTTGCTATTGGTCTGGCAGGAAGTAGGGGCCATGGTTAGGGTACACCAGGGCCATGGTTAGGGTAAGCCAGGGCCATGGTTAGAGTAAGCCAGGGCCATGGCCAGGACCACGGTTAAGGGTAAGCTAAGTCAGGGTTAGAGTAAGGGGTGTTTCACAATTTATTTTTTCCACGATAGACGTCATTGTGGCGTTAGGGGGGGAGGGGCCGCACTGTGACGCTAAAATACACATGGCCGATCCTGTCAACTGTCAATGTGGAGATCAATGACTCCGGTTCACTACAAATCACTCTGCTACTGCTACTGATCTTCAACGTTGAACAGTACAAAATACAAATGGAGGGAAGGGTGGGATTCCTCGTGACGCTAAGGAGGGGGGGGGGGGGGGGGGGGGGGAGTACTTTGAAACTTCACGACGCAACCTGCAGAAAAAAAAAATTGTGAAAGACCCCTAAGTCGCCATTTCCTAAGGTATGTATATTTCCTGCCAGACCAATATCCATTTTTGGCACTCAATAATGGTACCTTAGTGACTGTTGCCAGCTAGATATACATAGAGATGCAAGTGATGTGCAGTCCATGCAGTCTGACAATTGTATCTACTTAAACGGTGCAGAATCTCTATTGCAAAGGACATTCAAGTTAGCCATTTGCCACACTATTCACTTCCCCTTCTAGTCCAGAGTAATACCTGGAAATGGTAGTCCCACGACAGTGCATGCAGTGGACACTCACAACCACAATCAACCTTTGACCCTAGCCCCACCAGTGGCAGTTTCACTCCGTTCCGTTCCGGAAAACAAAGAACACGTTTGCGCTGACTCAGCAATCAATGATGGCGGGGGCCAGTGTGCAGTGTGTGGTGTGGGAATGGCAGCGAGATGACGGAGGATTCTCGCCCTACTCTCCGGATATGTCTTTCCAGATTGAGGCGGCCTACTCCACCGGCACAGGCAACTATACCATGGTGGACCATACCGTGCATTTCACCAGGATGGTCCAGAAGAAACACAACACAGGTTGGGCCTTTGAAACGGATCGAGGCAGAGTATTAAATATTCTAGACACCACACTTTGCCTTTAGATAGCCAATTAATGTAATTTACCATTCCCCTGGTTAACGGGTTCTGGTCAGGATACTGGTCTGGCAGGAAGTGCCATATCTTATATCTATGGAAGTGCCAAGTGTGCATGATGACATCATTGTCATGACGATGATGTCATCATGCACTCTTGTTTGATAACCACTTCATACTTTCGAGGTAAGAGTGCGTAAGTAGACTGTGCCCCGTCTACATATGCGCTCTTGGCGAGGGGGAGGAGGGAGTGGAAATATCACGTGCTTGTTGCCATGGTATTCTTACATGCCGTAAAAGTAAACAATCTAACTTGCATCAGTCTCATCCCAGGATAACCTTTCTCTACAGGATATGAGCGTCCCATCTGTCGTACCTTGGTCCAGCTGCCAGCCTCTCCAGACATCAAGGCATACTGGACATGGAATGACCACGGTAGAAACTTTGTTCTCTACCTCACAGAGGCGTCAGTGGACATTGAGCTAGCCTATCAGAGGGGAGACACCAGTGTTAACTTAGCTACCTGCTCCAGTCGATTGCCATACACAGTTGACCTAACTACCATGCAGCAAACAAGGCATGGGTATGGCACCAGACGGTCAGTACTGAGGCAGCCTCTCACCAGTGGTTCGATGCAGTCTTGTCTCCAGATTCGCTCCAATGCAGTCCCTACTGTTGTCCCGGGATCTTTGTCCTCTCTTGGAGGTGGTTCAAACTTTGCTGTGAGCACATCACTACCATCTAGTAGTACTGCAAAGTCCTCTCCTGCTACTCGAAGACGAAAAGCCACTCGGGGAAGAGTAAAGAAAAGTGCTGGTAGGGCATCTTCCAGCTCAGGTGTGGTGGTAGAGAAAGTGGAAGCAGCAACATGTGGTACACGTAAGTTGGGAGAGCGTATGTGTGTGGCGTGTTGTGCAAGGTGAGCATGGGTGAGCGTGCCATTGTGTGCAGTATACGTGCATGACCTGGCAGTTAGGAGTCCGTGCACATGGGCACCAGCAGCAATGCAACCGCTTTACTCTAAACCATCGAGTTCAATGCAGCTCCCAACGTAGTAAAAGCAGTGTTCCTTTCCAACGACAAGTTGATAGTTACAAGCTCACTCACTCACTACGTTCTGGTGACTTCAATTCCAGTAATGTGTGTGTATGTTTCTGTTTTCTACAGCACCCGGGAGAGACGATTCTGAGATAGGTCCGTTCGCCAGAAAGGTCCAAACTTTGAAGTCAACGGATGATGGGGTATGCACATTCCTAGTCTCGTTCCCGGACCTTCATCCACCGCATATATAAGCGATCCACGCTGGGGTTGGTTTGGGTCTGGGACTGAGACTAGCACATCCCAGACTTTATGGCATCGTTCAATCCTTTAGTAGTTGGCCAAAGTTATTGCAGCACCATGTACTGTAGTTGTGGTTCGCAAATGGCTATTTATCATATCACAGATCTTCAATACCCTTTCCTCCACGTAGCCTTGTCCCATCTGCATGAACCAGCTATCAGAGCAGTCTGGATTTGATGAGGAGGAGCACCCCGTCTCCGCTGGCGCGCCCCCTCTTGAGGTCTACAAGCTGAGTAACTGCGAGCATATGATGCACCGTGCTTGCCTCTTGACGTACATGAAGAACTCTGCCATGGTGAGTCAGTGTGTGCCCTCCCTGTGGGTGGTGTACGGTGGTACTGTAGGCGCTCTAATTATGCTAATTCTGGTCAATATGCAAAGTCTTAAACCAATAATGCGTTGCACTCCGGGGCCTAATTTGCGTAACACGATTATAACAGCTAGCTCGAAGCGCACACAGTACAGTTGAAAAGTGAAGAGGGTGCATCACATCACTGCCTGTGAATGTTGATGTATATAAAGACACAGTTGCGATATGGCTGGGACATCAGTGAAGGTACGAGAAAGCAACTCACTTATGTATTTCTGTGCCCCAGGATATGGACGCCCTGTGTACGAGAAAAGGCAGCGACAGTCCGACAACCGGGAACGAACACAACTGCTATGCAATAGCCTCGTCTGACTTGAGTACCTAGCAAGGTGTTTTCTAGTCATGCGTCGAAGTTTGTTGCCATTTGGCACCATGGCTGATCGAATTTCTATTGTTGCGTTGCATTTCAGAAATAATTATTTTTGAGCGACGCTTAATTAGAGCACCTATGGTATGCACAACACAGTATTATACAGAGGAACAGCAGTAGACTGAGACCTAGTCTCGTTCCCAGGCGACCGAGCACCTGGGAACGAGACCGCAAGAGTTAAAGTGAGATGGAAAGGGAAGCTAATCATGTGACAAATACACACCTAGTCTTGGCCTTATGCCAACCCCAGCACGGATTGCTTCCTGTATCATGCGCGTGATACGGAAGCGGTCCGTGCTGGGGTAGGTTTGAGTCTGGGGCTGAGACTGCAATACACCTAATGGTATGGAAACTGGTAGGGCACGTGCTTAGTTAATCCCTCATTCTTGCTCTATTCTTACCCTCGTTCCCGTTTTCTGTTCTTTGGTTTGCGTTGACAATAATACACGGTTGCGGAAGAGCAGTGAAGAACGGGGAAGGCCTGGCTGGTATTATCCATCACATGCATGATGTCGGTGGACGTAGGGGGGGTGGGGCCCAACCGCAAATGGGTTTAAACATTGGCCATTCATCATCCAGTTGTCTAGGTTCGAACGCTCTGTGGCTAGTCGAGACTCCAGATGCTCTACACAGCTTTGTCTTGACCCCTGCTGAAATGACTATGGGCCCCACCCCCCCTACGTCCACCTGACATCACTCACGTGATGAATGATACCAGGCCTTCCCCATTTTCGCTGCTATTCCGCGTCTGTGTATTAGAAAACGGGGTAGGCCTGGGAACGAGGCTACTCTATTCTTACCTTGTGGATACTTCAGCAGACTCTTATTGCATCCTCCAGCTCCTACTAAGATCCCATGTACATATTGACTCATTATTGAGGCGTATTATTGCCATTACAGTACATGTTATAAATTTCCATACACTGTTGCTGTAATGGATGCCTGTCCCCAGAGTGGTTTCCAGTGCCCCACGTGCAAGAAGGTGTATGGGGTGAAGACAGGAGACATGCCGGATGGGACAATGACAGTCAACACACAGAACTACTCCTTGCCGGGCCACGAGAGCTACGGTACATTTGAGATCACCTATAACTTCAGACCAGGAGTTCATGTAAGTATTCTTGACTGCAATTGAGAGTTGAAATCTGGATAAACTTTGTACTAAAGATCTTCTCTGTTCTTGTCTTACCTGATGAACAATGTTGCTTCGCATTACTTTATATTGATGGCCAGGAAAGAATCTTCTGAAGGTCGGCTAAGTGGTTGACTAGTTGGTTCGATTGAAGCATGTGTGTGTGTGTGTGTGTGTGTGTGTGTGCGAATAACAGAAGTGAGATGTTCAGGGGGCAGAACTAGATCAGAGAAGTACCCGCCCTTTGCCATAATGCTCTTCGTGCCGTGCAGAGACGCTATCACACATGCCTGTCAGTGAGTAGTGAGTCAGAGTAATAAGCTGCACCGGACGTACACACTGCCTATGGTACAGTACAGTCTTGCGCGTGTATAGTGAAATGTATTGCAACTTCAATGTACGTAGTGCATATTAACCGTTTACCAGCTAATGACGCCTTAAGGTGTCATGAGACTTTCAGCTTCATGATGTCACATCCGGCAATGTCCTTGAGAGATAGGCTCTGCGCCAGCAGAGAGGGCGGGGCAGGGGGAGGTGGGTGGGTGCACCCGAAGGGTGCAAACAGCATGGCCGTGTCTGGGCTCCGCGATAGAAAGGTCTTGGTCGGCACTGGGAGGGCCATTTCCGCCGTTTTTGGCATAAATGGACTTAGAAAGTAGCTGTCTTGCCTTGTAGGGCCTCCATTTCCAGCATACATCGCCCGTTTTTCAGCTACGGCAGGTTGGCATTTCTCGGGAGGCTTGATTGCTAGCTCGTTAATTGGTGGGTGTGGTTAAGTCACGTATATGCTCAGTACAGCTGAAATTACCTGTGTGAGCAGTTTCGAGCCCAGCAATGCCAGGGAACAGAAATTAGGGTATGTTTAAGTGTTCTATAGACTGAAAATGACCTAGAGAAAGAATTTGGCCCCTAAAGAGTTAATGATGTGGTGCTACCTACATACTGCTTATGTGAGTGGTTACTCACATGGTCATAACTTATATCGGTACATCATGTTGTCTTTCAGAATGGTCATCGTTACAAAACAAACGGGTTTCCCAGGATCTGCTTCCTGCCTGATTCTCCCAAGGGGCAGAAGGTACGTACTAGATTCAGTGTGTTCGCCAAGAATGATCGTCTTCCTGCAGCATAGCCTTCCGTTAGATTTGTGAACGTTTCATTCAAGTCTGTTATGCAATGCCTACCCATTGTAGCAGAGTAGTAGGCCTTTCATGAACAATGGAAATGGAGGCTTGCAAGATTTCAGCCTATTGACAACTCATTGGCATAATGTAAATTCTCCTGCTCCAGTAGAGGGCTTCCAATATGTGCTAATAAAGCTACTGATGAGGTCGATGGTATTCTTTTTCGTCCCCAACCCACATGTGCAGGTGCTTAAGCTTCTGAGAATTGCCTGGGAACGTAAGCTAACCTTCACTATTGGCACGTCAGTCACAACTGGTGCCGTGGACACACTTGTGTGGAATGAGATCCACCATAAGACAGAGAGCACGTCCAACCACTCCGGTCATGGATACCCGGATCCCAAATACCTCGACAACGTGCTTATGGAGCTTGCTGCTCAGGGGGTGGAAGATGACACAGATAAGGACGTCATTGCCATATCATCGGATAGCGACAGTGACCTGTAGTATGTCAGTACGACGTCCAGTCTTCAGATTGTACATGCAGTCTTGTCAGTACAGTCTTCAGATTGTAGTGTTCATGATTTTTTGTGCTCATTTTTGGTATGAGATCAAATTAAAAGGGGTTGCTACGTGTCATCAGATTATAGCTAAAGTGGTAGTTAGAATATAATTATGTGAGTCATGTGACTCACTTGAGCTATATAGTGCATGCATGCACTGTGCATCTACACGACCAAAGAGGCTCGTTGATCTGCACTGCAAGGATAATATTGTTAACTATATAATTATGCATGCACTTTACAGATCAACGAGCCACTTAATTTGGTCGTGTAGATGCACCCTTGGATTTACGGTGCATGCATGCATTAGCTCATGCAGGTGAGTCACATGCATCAGCATTAGCAGAACACCATAGGAGAGATTTTCTTTCTCTCCTAGGAGTTGACTCAGCTCTACCCTTAAAAATGAGTAGGTGTGTGCTTGAAGGTGTTTTCACATGATACAGTTCACACCGCATCCTTCGGAGGGGATGTAAAGCCGTTGGTCCCGGGGTACTGGTTAATATTAGCATTCATGCTATTCCGGTTACCTCGTTAGCCACTCTACATGGTGGTTTCTCTTAAAATTAAAAAAAAACAAAACAAAAAAAAACATGCATGGAGTGCAGGCCACAATGTTGACTGCATGGAGTGAAGTGACCATATGCATGAGGCTCTCGCTGGAGGCATACCACATCAGGAAGTAACCCCTCCCCCTCAACAGAGACAAGGGCTCCCTCCCTCCCACCTATGATATATATATTACCACCTGCTCAAGAACTCATATAAATTATAGTTGCATTTAATTTTTCCCGCCGGCCGCCATTCCTCGCCCCTTTTTCCTCACCGTTTTTATGTGGTTTCTGTACTTAAGCTTGCCCTTGGGTATTTTACTGTTTTATGCATTGATGGATGGTATACCTTAGCCTCATTCCCAGGCCGTCTGCCAGTCGCGCGCACCGCATACGTGACCTTTGAACCCGCCAGCTATCTGACAAGGGTTCAAAGGTCACGTATGCGATGCGCGCGCGACTGGCAGACGGCCTGGGAACGAGGCTAGGTATACCTGTGTAGTTACCGAAACAATGTCATGTTTGTGAATCAGATATTTTTGAACTGAACAAAACCAGAGTCTCTACAATTACAGCTTTACAGTTACTTTCTGATTTACCGGAGTTATTGCCTCTCGTATAATTACTTTCATATGTCATCTCGCACCAATTAAATGTTTCTCTTCATAAGTAGCATGTCATGGTATGGACACTGCAGTGCGAGAACGTAGCTTAGCCTGTTACAGTTCAGAGTGAAAATCACTTCAACCAAGGCCTCTTGGCATTGCTGCTACATGCTTGCCTTCCACTAGCAGCCCACTGCATACAGAATGGCTGAATTCCGTATTCCATGCAGCAGTATATATCCCAGATTTGTTTCTGTGAGTTGATCTCTCACAGTGTTCCAATCAGAGTTGCTACGTGTCTCAGTATAGCTAAGCGGATGTTAGAATATGTGTCATGCGAACAGTTCTGTGTGACTAGGTTGAAATTGTCATCTTAAGTAGCTAGTAATGTGAATGTAATGACAACATATCACTGCAAGGATATTGTTAACTAGTGCACGTAGTTGTTACCCCCTCCATACAACAGAAATGAGCTAATTCGCTCCAGATGAACCAGCCAGCTTCTACGAACCAGGTAGAGCAGAGGTAGAGCCAGGTAAAGCCAGAGAGAGCAGAGGTAGAGTCAGGTAGAGCTGAGGTAGAGCCAGGTAGAGCCAGGTAGTGGTAGGGAAAGCAGAGGTAGAGCCTTGTGGAGCCAGGTAGAGCAGAGGTAGAGACAGGTAGAGCCAGGAAGAGCAGAGGTAGAGCCAGGTAGAGCAGAGGTAGAGCCAGGTAGAGCAGAGGTAGAGCAGAGGGAGAGCCAGACAGAGCAGAGGTAGAGCCAGGTAGAGCAGAGGTAGAGCAGAGGTAGCGCCAGATAGAGCAGAGGTAGAGCCAGGTAGAGCAGAGGTAGAGCCAGGTAGAGCAGAGGTAGAGCCAGGTAGAGCAGAGGTAGAGCAGAGGTAGAGCCAGATAGAGCAGAGGTAGAGCCAAGTAGAGCAGAGGTAGAGCAGAGGTAGAGCCAGGTAGAGCAGAGGTAGAGCAGAGGTAGAGCCAGGTAGAGCAGAGGTAGAGCAGAGGTAGAGCCAGGTAGAGCAGAGGTAGAGCCAGGTAGAGCAGAGGTAGAGCAGAGGTAGAGCCAGGTAGAGCAGAGGTAGAGACAGGTAGAGCAGAGGTAGAGCAGAGGTAGAGACAGGTAGAGCAGAGGTAGAGCCAGGTAGAGCAGAGGTAGATCCAGGTAGAGCAGAGGTAGAGCCAGGTAGAGCAGAGGTAGAGCAGAGGTAGAGCCAGATAGAGCAGAGGTAGAGCCAGGTAGAGCAGAGGTAGAGTAGAGGTAGAGCCAGATAGAGCAGAGGTAGAGCCAGGTAGAGCAGAGGTAGAGCCAGGTAGAGCAGAGGTAGAGCAGAGGTAGAGCCAGGTAGAGCAGAGGTAGAGCAGAGGTAGAGCCAGGTAGAGCAGAGGTAGAGCAAGGTAGAGCAGAGGTAGAGCAGAGGTAGAGCCAGGTAGAGCAGAGGTAGAGCAGAGGTAGAGCCAGGTAGAGCAGAGGTAGAGACAGGGAGAGCAGAGGTAGAGCAGAGGTAGAGACAGGTAGAGCAGAGGTAGAGCCAGGAAGAGCAGAGGTAGATCCAGGTAGAGCAGAGGTAGAGCCAGGTAGAGCAGAGGTAGAGCAGAGGTAGAGCCAGATAGAGCAGAGGTAGAGCCAGGTAGAGCAGAGGTAGAGTAGAGGTAGAGCCAGATAGAGCAGAGGTAGAGCCAGGTAGAGCAGAGGTAGAGCCAGGTAGAGCAGAGGTAGAGCAGAGGTAGAGCCAGGTAGAGCAGAGGTAGAGCAGAGGTAGAGCCAGGTAGAGCAGAGGTAGAGCAGAGGTAGAGCCAGGTAGAGCAGAGGTAGAGCAAGGTAGAGCAGAGGTAGAGCAGAGGTAGAGCCAGGTAGAGCAGAGGTAGAGCCAGGTAGAGCAGAGGTAGATCCAGGTAGAGCAGAGGTAGAGCCAGGTAGAGCAGAGGTAGAGCAGAGGTAGAGCCAGGTAGAGAAGAGGTAGAGCAGAGGTAGAGCCAGGTAGAGCAGAGGTAGAGCCAGGTAGAGCAGAGGTAGAGCAGAGGTAGAGCCAGGTAGAGCAGAGGTAGAGCAGAGGTAGAGCCAGGTAGAGCAGAGGTAGAGCAGAGGTAGAGCCAGGTAGAGCAGAGGTAGAGCCAGGTAGAGCAGAGGTAGAGCAGAGGTAGATCCAGGTAGAGTAGAGGTAGAGCCAGGTAGAGCAGAGGTAGAGCAGAGGTAGAGCAGAGGTAGAGCCAGATAGAGCAGAGGTAGAGCCAGGTAGAGCAGATGTAGAGCAGAGGTAGAGCCAGGTAGAGCAGAGGTAGACCAGAGGTAGAGCCAGGTAGAGCAGAGGTAGAGCCAGGTAGAGCCAGGAAGAGCAGAGGTAGAGCCAGGTAGAGCAGAGGTAGAGCAGAGGTAGAGCCAGGTAGAGCAGAGGTAGAGCAGAGGTAGAGCCAGGTAGAGCAGAGGTAGAGCAGAGGTAGATCCAGGTAGAGCAGAGGTAGAGCCAGGTAGAGCAGAGGTAGAGCCAGATAGAGCAGAGGTAGAGCCAGGTAGAGCAGAGGAAGAGCAGAGGTAGAGCCAGGTAGAGCAGAGGTAGAGCAGAGGTAGAGCCAGGTAGAGCAGAGGTAGAGCAGAGGTAGAGCCAGGTAGAGCAGAGGTAGAGCCAGGTAGAGCAGAGGTAGAGCAGAGGTAGAGCCAGGTAGAGCAGAGGTAGAGCCAGGTAGAGCAGAGGTAGAGCAGAGGTAGAGCCAGGTAGAGCAGAGGTAGAGCCAGGTAGAGCAGAGGTAGAGCAGAGGTAGAGCCAGGTAGAGCAGGGGTAGAGCCAGGTAAAGCCAGTGAGAGCAGAGGTAGAGTCAGGTAGAGCTGAGGTAGAGCCAGGTAGAGCCAGGTAGTGGTAGGGAGAGCAGAGGTAGAGCCTTGTGGAGCCAGGTAGAGCAGAGGTAGAGACAGGTAGAGCGAGGAAGAGCAGAGGTAGAGCCAGGTAGAGCAGAGGTAGAGCCAGGTAGAGCAGAGGTAAAGCAGAGGTAGAGCAGAGGTAGAGCCAGATAGAGCAGAGGTAGAGCCAGGTAGAGCAGAGGTAGAGCAGAGGTAGAGACAGGTAGAGCAGAGGTAGAGCAGAGGTAGAGCCAGGTAGAGCAAAGGTAGAGCAGAGGTAGAGCCTTGTGGAGCCAGGTAGAGCAGAGGTAGAGACAGGTAGAGCCAGGAAGAGCAGAGGTAGAGCCAGGTAGAGCAGAGGTAGAGCCAGGTAGAGCAGAGGTAGAGCAGAGGTAGTGGTAGGGAGAGTCGAGGTAGAGCCTTGTGGAGCCAGGTAGAGCAGAGGTAGAGCCAGGTAGAGCAGAGGTAGAGCAGAGGTAGAGCCATGTAGAGCAGAGGTAGAGCAGAGGTAGAGCCAGGTAGAGCAGAGGTAGAGCAAAGGTAGAGTCAGATAGAGCAGAGGTAGAGCCAGGTAGAGCAGAGGTAGAGCAGAGGTAGAGCCAGGTAGAGCAGAGGTAGAGCAGAGGTAGAGCAGAGGTAGAGCCAGATAGAGCAGAGGTAGAACCAGGTAGAGCAGAGGTAGAGCAGAGGTAGAGACAGGTAGAGCAGAGGTAGAGCAGAGGTAGAGCCAGGTAGAGCAGAGGAAGAGCAGAGGTAGAGCCAGGTAGAGCAGAGGTAGAGCAGAGGTAGAGCCAGGTAGAGCAGAGGTAGAGCAGAGGTAGAGCCAGGTAGAGCAGAGGTAGAGCCAGGTAGAGCAGAGGTAGAGCAGAGGTAGAGCCAGGTAGAGCAGAGGTAGAGCCAGGTAGAGCAGAGGTAGAGCAGAGGTAGAGCCAGGTAGAGCAGAGGTAGAGCAGAGGTAGAGCCAGGTAGAGCAGGGGTAGAGCCAGGTAAAGCCAGTGAGAGCAGAGGTAGAGTCAGGTAGAGCTGAGGTAGAGCCAGGTAGAGCCAGGTAGTGGTAGGGAGAGCAGAGGTAGAGCCTTGTGGAGCCAGGTAGAGCAGAGGTAGAGACAGGTAGAGCGAGGAAGAGCAGAGGTAGAGCAGAGGTAGAGCCAGGTAGAGCAGAGGTAGAGCAGAGGTAGAGCAGAGGTAGAGCCAGATAGAGCAGAGGTAGAGCCAGGTAGAGCAGAGGTAGAGCAGAGGTAGAGACAGGTAGAGCAGAGGTAGAGCAGAGGTAGAGCCAGGTAGAGCAAAGGTAGAGCAGAGGTAGAGCCTTGTGGAGCCAGGTAGAGCAGAGGTAGAGACAGGTAGAGCCAGGAAGAGCAGAGGTAGAGCCAGGTACAGCAGAGGTATAGCCAGGTAGAGCAGAGGTAGAGCAGAGGTAGTGGTAGGGAGAGCAGAGGTAGAGCCTTGTGGAGCCAGGTAGAGCAGAGGTAGAGCCAGGTAGAGCAGAGGTAGAGCAGAGGTAGAGCCAGGTAGAGCAGAGGTAGAGCAGAGGTAGAGTCAGATAGAGCAGAGGTAGAGCCAGGTAGAGCAGAGGTAGAGCAGAGGTAGAGCCAGGTAGAGCAGAGGTAGAGCAGAGGTAGAGCCAGGTAGAGCAGAGGTAGAGCAGAGGTAGAGCAGAGGTAGAGCCAGATAGAGCAGAGGTAGAACCAGGTAGAGCAGAGGTAGAGCAGAGGTAGAGACAGGTAGAGCAGAGGTAGAGCAGAGGTAGAGCCAGGTAGAGCAGAGGTAGAGCGAGGTAGAGCCAGGTAGAGCAGAGGTAGAGCAGAGGTAGAGCCAGGTAGAGCAGAGGTAGAGCCAGATAGAGCAGAGGTAAAGCCAGGTAGAGCAGAGGTAGAGCAGAGGTAGAGCCAGGTAGAGCAGAGGTAGAGCAGAGGTAGAGCCAGGTAGAGCAAAGGTAGAGCCAGGTAGAGCAGAGGTAGAGCCAGGTAGAGCAGAGGTAGAGCAGAGGTAGAGCCAGGTAGAGCAGAGGTAGAGACAGGTAGAGCCAGGTAGTGGTAGGGAGAGCAGAGGTAGAGCCTTGTGGAGCCAGGTAGAGCAGAGGTAGAGACAGGTAGAGCCAGGTAGAGCAGAGGTAGAGCCAGGTAGAGCAGAGGTAGAGCAGAGGTAGAGTCAGATAGAGCAGAGGTAGAGCCAGGTAGAGCAGAGGTAGAGCAGAGGTAGAGCCAGGTAGAGCAGAGGTAGAGCAGAGGTAGAGCCAGGTAGAGCAGAGGTAGAGCAGAGGTAGAGCAGAGGTAGAGCCAGATAGAGCAGAGGTAGAACCAGGTAGAGCAGAGGTAGAGCAGAGGTAGAGACAGGTAGAGCAGAGGTAGAGCAGAGGTAGAGCCAGGTAGAGCAGAGGTAGAGCGAGGTAGAGCCAGGTAGAGCAGAGGTAGAGCAGAGGTAGAGCCAGGTAGAGCAGAGGTAGAGCCAGATAGAGCAGAGGTAAAGCCAGGTAGAGCAGAGGTAGAGCAGAGGTAGAGCCAGGTAGAGCAGAGGTAGAGCAGAGGTAGAGCCAGGTAGAGCAAAGGTAGAGCCAGGTAGAGCAGAGGTAGAGCCAGGTAGAGCAGAGGTAGAGCAGAGGTAGAGCCAGGTAGAGCAGAGGTAGAGACAGGTAGAGCCAGGTAGTGGTAGGGAGAGCAGAGGTAGAGCCTTGTGGAGCCAGGTAGAGCAGAGGTAGAGACAGGTAGAGCCAGGAAGAGCAGAGGTAGAGCCAGGTAGAGCAGAGGTAGAGCCAGGTAGAGCAGAGGTAGAGCAGAGGTAGAGTCAGGTAGAGCAGAGGTAGAGCAGAGGTAGATCCAGATAGAGCAGAGGTAGAGCCAGGTAGAGCAGAGGTAGAGCAGAGGTAGAGCCAGGTAGAGCAGAGGTAGAGCAGAGGTAGAGCCAGGTAGAGCAGAGGTAGAGCACAGGTAGACCCAGGTAGAGCAGAGGTAGAGCAGAGGTAGAGCCAGGTAGAGCAGAGGTAGAGCCAGGTAGAGCAGAGGTAGAGCAGAGGTAGATCCAGGTAGAGCAGAGGTAGAGCCAGGTAGAGCAGAGGTAGAGCAGAGGTAGAGCAGAGGTAGAGCCAGATAGAGCAGAGGTAGAGCCAGGTAGAGCAGAGGTAGAGCAGAGGTAGAGCCAGGTAGAGCAGAGGTAGAGCAGAGGTAGAGCCAGGTAGAGCAGAGGTAGAGCAGAGGTAGAGCCAGGTAGAGCAGAGGTAGAGCCGGGTAGAGCAGAGGTAGAGCCAGGTAGAGCAGAGGTAGAGCAGAGGTAGAGCCAGATAGAGAAGAGGTAGAGCCAGGTAGAGCAGAGGTAGATTAGATGTAGAGCCAGGTAGAGCAGAGGTAGAGCAGAGGTAGAGCCAGGTAGAGCAGAGGTAGAGCCAGGTAGAGCAGAGGTAGAGCAGAGGTAGAGCCAGGTAGAGCAGAGGTAGAGCCAGGTAGAGCAGAGGTAGAGCAGAGGTAGAGCCATGTAGAGCAGAGGTAGAGCCAGGTAGAGCAGAGGTAGAGCAGAGGTAGAGCCAGGTAGAGCAGGGGTAGAGCCAGGTAAAGACAGTGAGAGCAGAGGTAGAGTCAGGTAGAGCTGAGGTAGAGCCAGGTAGAGCCAGGTAGTGGTAGGGAGAGCAGAGGTAGAGCCTTGTGGAGCCAGGTAGAGCAGAGGTAGAGACAAGTAGAGCCAGGAAGAGGAGAGGTAGAGCACGGTAGAGCAGAGGTAGAGCCAGGTAGAGCAGAGGTAGAGCAGAGGTAGAGCAGAGGTAGAGCCAGGTAGAGCAGAGGTAGAGCAGAGGTAGAGCCAGGTAGAGCAGAGGTAGAGCAGAGGTAAAGCCAGGTAGAGCAGAGGTAGAGCAGAGGTAGAGCCAGGTAGAGCAGAGGTAGAGCCAGGTAGAGCAGAGGTAGAGCCAGGTAGAGCAGAGGTAGAGCAGAGGTAGAGCCAGGTAGAGCAGAGGTAGAGCCAGGTAGAGCAGAGGTAGAGCAGAGGTAGAGACAGGTAGAGCAGAAGTAGAGCAGAGGTAGAGCCAGGTAGAGCAAAGGTAGAGCAGAGGTAGAGCCTTGTGGAGCCAGGTAGAGCAGAGGTAGAGACAGGTAGAGCCAGGAAGAGCAGAGGTAGAGCCAGGTAGAGCAGAGGTAGAGCCAGGTAGAGCAGAGGTAGAGCAGAGGTAGTGGTAGGGAGAGCAGAGGTAGAGCCTTGTGGAGTCAGGTAGAGCAGAGGTAGAGCCAGGTAGAGCAGAGGTAGAGCAGAGGTAGAGCCAGGTAGAGCAGAGGTAGAGCAGAGGTAGAGTCAGATAGAGCAGAGGTAGAGCCAGGTAGAGCAGAGGTAGAGCAGAGGTAGAGCCAGGTAGAGCAGAGGTAGAGCAGAGGTAGAGCCAGGTAGAGCAGAGGTAGAGCAGAGGTAGAGCCAGGTAGAGCAGAGGTAGAGCCAGGTAGAGCAGAGGTAGAGCAGAGGTAGAGCCAGGTAGAGCAGAGGTAGAGCCAGGTAGAGGAGAGGTAGAGCAGAGGTAGAGCCAGGTAGAGCAGGGGTAGAGCCAGGTAGAGCAGAGGTAGAGCAGAGGTAGAGCCAGGTAGAGCAGAGGTAGAGCAGAGGTAGAGCCAGGTAGAGCAGAGGTAGAGCAGAGGTAGAGCAGAGGTAGAGCCAGATAGAGCAGAGGTAGAACCAGGTAGAGCAGAGGTAGAGCAGAGGTAGAGACAGGTAGAGCAGAGGTAGAGCAGAGGTAGAGCCAGGTAGAGCAGAGGTAGAGCGAGGTAGAGCCAGGTAGAGCAGAGGTAGAGCAGAGGTAGAGCCAGGTAGAGCAGAGGTAGAGCCAGATAGAGCAGAGGTAAAGCCAGGTAGAGCAGAGGTAGAGCAGAGGTAGAGCCAGGTAGAGCAGAGGTAGAGCAGAGGTAGAGCCAGGTAGAGCAAAGGTAGAGCCAGGTAGAGCAGAGGTAGAGCCAGGTAGAGCAGAGGTAGAGCAGAGGTAGAGCCAGGTAGAGCAGAGGTAGAGACAGGTAGAGCCAGGTAGTGGTAGGGAGAGCAGAGGTAGAGCCTTGTGGAGCCAGGTAGAGCAGAGGTAGAGACAGGTAGAGCCAGGAAGAGCAGAGGTAGAGCCAGGTAGAGCAGAGGTAGAGCCAGGTAGAGCAGAGGTAGAGCAGAGGTAGAGTCAGGTAGAGCAGAGGTAGAGCAGAGGTAGATCCAGATAGAGCAGAGGTAGAGCCAGGTAGAGCAGAGGTAGAGCAGAGGTAGAGCCAGGTAGAGCAGAGGTAGAGCAGAGGTAGAGCCAGGTAGAGCAGAGGTAGAGCACAGGTAGACCCAGGTAGAGCAGAGGTAGAGCAGAGGTAGAGCCAGGTAGAGCAGAGGTAGAGCCAGGTAGAGCAGAGGTAGAGCAGAGGTAGATATAGGTAGAGCAGAGGTAGAGCCAGGTAGAGCAGAGGTAGAGCAGAGGTAGAGCAGAGGTAGAGCCAGATAGAGCAGAGGTAGAGCCAGGTAGAGCAGAGGTAGAGCAGAGGTAGAGCCAGGTAGAGCAGAGGTAGAGCAGAGGTAGAGCCAGGTAGAGCAGAGGTAGAGCAGAGGTAGAGCCAGGTAGAGCAGAGGTAGAGCCGGGTAGAGCAGAGGTAGAGCCAGGTAGAGCAGAGGTAGAGCAGAGGTAGAGCCAGATAGAGAAGAGGTAGAGCCAGGTAGAGCAGAGGTAGATTAGATGTAGAGCCAGGTAGAGCAGAGGTAGAGCCAGGTAGAGCAGAGGTAGAGCAGAGGTAGAGCAGAGGTAGAGCCAGATAGAGCAGAGGTAGAGCCAGGTAGAGCAGAGGTAGAGCAGAGGTAGAGCCAGGTAGAGCAGAGGTAGAGCAGAGGTAGAGCCAGGTAGAGCAGAGGTAGAGCAGAGGTAGAGTCAGATAGAGCAGAGGTAGAGCCAGGTAGAGCAGAGGTAGAGCAGAGGTAGAGCCAGGTAGAGCAGAGGTAGAGCAGAGGTAGAGCCAGGTAGAGCAGAGGTAGAGCAGAGGTAGAGCCAGGTAGAGCAGAGGTAGAGCCAGGTAGAGCAGAGGTAGAGCAGAGGTAGAGCCAGGTAGAGCAGAGGTAGAGCCAGGTAGAGGAGAGGTAGAGCAGAGGTAGAGCCAGGTAGAGCAGGGGTAGAGCCAGGTAAAGCCAGTGAGAGCAGAGGTAGAGTCAGGTAGAGCTGAGGTAGAGCCAGGTAGAGCCAGGTAGTGGTAGGGAGAGCAGAGGTAGAGCCTTGTGGAGCCAGGTAGAGCAGAGGTAGAGACAGGTAGAGCCAGGAAGAGCAGAGGTAGAGCAGAGGTAGAGCCAGATAGAGCAGAGGTAGAACCAGGTAGAGCAGAGGTAGAGCAGAGGTAGAGACAGGTAGAGCAGAGGTAGAGCAGAGGTAGAGCCAGGTAGAGCAGAGGTAGAGCGAGGTAGAGCCAGGTAGAGCAGAGGTAGAGCAGAGGTAGAGCCAGGTAGAGCAGAGGTAGAGCCAGGTAGAGCAGAGGTAGAGCAGAGGTAGATCCAGGTAGAGCAGAGGTAGAGCCAGGTAGAGCAGAGGTAGAGCAGAGGTAGAGCAGAGGTATAGCCAGATAGAGCAGAGGTAGAGCCAGGTAGAGCAGAGGTAGAGCAGAGGTAGAGCCAGGTAGAGCAGAGGTAGAGCAGAGGTAGAGCAGAGGTAGAGCAGAGGTAGAGCCAGGTAGAGCAGAGGTAGAGCAGAGGTAGAGCTAGGTAGAGCAGAGGTAGAGCCAGGTAGAGTAGAGGTAGAGCAGAGGTAGAGCAGAGGTAGAGCCAGATAGAGCAGAGGTAGAGCCAGGTAGAGCAGATGTAGAGCAGAGGTAGAGCCAGGTAGAGCAGAGGTAGAGCAGAGGTAGAGCCAGGTAGAGCAGAGGTAGAGCAGAGGTAGAGCCAGGTAGAGCAGAGGTAGAGACAGGTAGAGCCAGGAAGAGCAGAGGTAGAGCCAGGTAGAGCAGAGGTAGAGCAGAGGTAGAGCCAGGTAGAGCAGAGGTAGAGCAGAGGTAGAGCAGAGGTAGAGCAGAGGTAGATCAAGGTAGAGCAGAGGTAGAGCCAGGTAGAGCAGAGGTAGAGCCAGATAGAGCAGAGGTAGAGCCAGGTAGAGCAGAGGTAGAGCAGAGGTAGAGCCAGGTAGAGCAGAGGTAGAGCAGAGGTAGAGCCAGGTAGAGCAGAGGTAGAGCAGAGGTAGAGCCAGGTAGAGCAGAGGTAGAGCAGAGGTAGAGCCAGGTAGAGTAGAGGTAGAGACAGGTAGAGCCAGGTAGTGGTAGGGAGAGCAGAGGTAGAGCCTTGTGGAGCCAGGTAGAGCATAGGTAGAGACAGGTAGAGCCAGGAAGAGCAGAGGTAGAGCCAGGTAGAGCAGAGGTAGAGCCAGGTAGAGCAGAGGTAGAGCCAGGTAGAGCAGAGGTAGAGCAGAGGTAGAGCCAGATAGAGCAGAGGTAGAGCCAGGTAGAGCAGAGGTAGAGCTGAGGTAGAGCCAGGTAGAGCAGAGGTAGAGCAGAGGTAGAGCCAGGTAGAGCAGAGGTAGAGCAGAGGTAGAGCCAGGTAGAGCAGAGGTAGACCCAGGTAGAGCAGAGGTAGAGCCAGGTAGAGCAGAGGTAGAGCAGAGGTAGATCCAGGTAGAGCAGAGGTAGAGCCAGGTAGAGCAGAGGTAGAGCAGAGGTAGAGCCAGATAGAGCAGAGGTAGAGACAGGTAGAGCAGAGGTAGAGCAGAGGTAGAGCCAGGTAGAGCAGAGGTAGAGCAGAGGTAGAGCCAGGTAGAGCAGAGGTAGAGCAGAGGTAGAGCCAGGTAGAGCAGAGGTAGAGCCGGGTAGAGCAGAGGTAGAGCCAGGTAGAGCAGAGGTAGAGCAGAGGTAGAGCCAGATAGAGCAGAGGTAGAGCCAGGTAGAGCAGAGGTAGATTAGATGTAGAGCCAGGTAGAGCAGAGGTAGAGCAGAGGTAGAGCCAGGAAGAGCAGAGGTAGAGCCAGGTAGAGCAGAGGTAGAGCAGAGGTAGAGCCAGGTAGAGCAGAGGTAGAGCCAGGTAGAGCCAGGTAGAGCAGAGGTAGAGCAGAGGTAGAGCCATGTAGAGCAGAGGTAGAGCCAGGTAGAGCAGAGGTAGAGCAGAGGTAGAGCCAGGTAGAGGAGGGGTAGAGCCAGGTAAAGCCAGTGAGAGCAGAGGTAGAGTCAGGTAGAGCTGAGGTAGAGCCAGGTAGAGCCAGGTAGTGGTAGGGAGAGCAGAGGTAGAGCCTTGTGGAGCCAGGTAGAGCAGAGGTAGAGACAGGTAGAGCCAGGAAGAGGAGAGGTAGAGCCCGGTAGAGCAGAGGTAGAGCCAGGTAGAGCAGAGGTAGAGCAGGGGTAGAGCAGAGGTAGAGCCAGATAGAGCAGAGGTAGAGCCAGGTAGAGCAGAGGTAGAGCAGAGGTAGAGCCAGGTAGAGCAGAGGTAGAGCAGAGGTAGAGCCAGGTAGAGCAGAGGTAGAGCAGAGGTAGAGCCAGGTAGAGCAGAGGTAGAGCCAGGTAGAGCAGAGGTAGAGCAGAGGTAGAGCAGAGGTAGAGCCAGGTAGAGCAGAGGTAGAGGCAGGTAGAGCAGAGGTAGAGCAGAGGTAGAGCCAGGTAGAGCAGGGGTAGAGCCAGGTAAAGCCAGTGAGAGCAGAGGTAGAGTCAGGTAGAGCTGAGGTAGAGCCAGGTAGAGCCAGGTAGTGGTAGGGAGAGCAGAGGTAGAGCCTTGTGGAGCCAGGTAGAGCAGAGGTAGAGACAGGTAGAGCCAGGAAGAGCAGAGGTAGAGCCAGGTAGAGCAGAGGTAGAGCCAGGTAGAGCAGAGGTAGAGCAGAGGTAGAGCAGAGGTAGAGCCAGGTAGAGCAGAGGTAGAGCCAGGTAGAGCAGAGGTAGAGCAGAGGTAGAGCCAGATAGAGCAGAGGTAGAGCCAGGTAGAGCAGAGGTAGAGCTGAGGTAGAGCCAGGTAGAGCAGAGGTAGAGCAGAGGTAGAGCCAGGTAGAGCAGAGGTAGAGCAGAGGTAGAGCCAGGTAGAGCAGAGGTAGACCCAGGTAGAGCAGAGGTAGAGCCAGGTAGAGCAGAGGTAGAGCAGAGGTAGATCCAGGTAGAGCAGAGGTAGAGCCAGGTAGAGCAGAGGTAGAGCAGAGGTAGAGCCAGATAGAGCAGAGGTAGAGACAGGTAGAGCAGAGGTAGAGCAGAGGTAGAGCCAGGTAGAGCAGAGGTAGAGCAGAGGTAGAGCCAGGTAGAGCAGAGGTAGAGCAGAGGTAGAGCCAGGTAGAGCAGAGGTAGAGCCGGGTAGAGCAGAGGTAGAGCCAGGTAGAGCAGAGGTAGAGCAGAGGTAGAGCCAGATAGAGCAGAGGTAGAGCCAGGTAGAGCAGAGGTAGATTAGATGTAGAGCCAGGTAGAGCAGAGGTAGAGCAGAGGTAGAGCCAGGAAGAGCAGAGGTAGAGCCAGGTAGAGCAGAGGTAGAGCAGAGGTAGAGCCAGGTAGAGCAGAGGTAGAGCCAGGTAGAGCCAGGTAGAGCAGAGGTAGAGCAGAGGTAGAGCCATGTAGAGCAGAGGTAGAGCCAGGTAGAGCAGAGGTAGAGCAGAGGTAGAGCCAGGTAGAGGAGGGGTAGAGCCAGGTAAAGCCAGTGAGAGCAGAGGTAGAGTCAGGTAGAGCTGAGGTAGAGCCAGGTAGAGCCAGGTAGTGGTAGGGAGAGCAGAGGTAGAGCCTTGTGGAGCCAGGTAGAGCAGAGGTAGAGACAGGTAGAGCCAGGAAGAGGAGAGGTAGAGCCCGGTAGAGCAGAGGTAGAGCCAGGTAGAGCAGAGGTAGAGCAGGGGTAGAGCAGAGGTAGAGCCAGATAGAGCAGAGGTAGAGCCAGGTAGAGCAGAGGTAGAGCAGAGGTAGAGCCAGGTAGAGCAGAGGTAGAGCAGAGGTAGAGCCAGGTAGAGCAGAGGTAGAGCCAGGTAGAGCAGAGGTAGAGCAGAGGTAGAGCAGAGGTAGAGCCAGGTAGAGCAGAGGTAGAGCAGAGGTAGAGCCAGGTAGAGCAGAGGTAGAGCAGAGGTAGAGCCAGGTAGAGCAGAGGTAGAGCCAGGTAGAGCAGAGGTAGAGCAGAGGTAGAGGCAGGTAGAGCAGAGGTAGAGCAGAGGTAGAGCCAGGTAGAGCAGGGGTAGAGCCAGGTAAAGCCAGTGAGAGCAGAGGTAGAGTCAGGTAGAGCTGAGGTAGAGCCAGGTAGAGCCAGGTAGTGGTAGGGAGAGCAGAGGTAGAGCCTTGTGGAGCCAGGTAGAGCAGAGGTAGAGACAGGTAGAGCCAGGAAGAGCAGAGGTAGAGCCAGGTAGAGCAGAGGTAGAGCCAGGTAGAGCAGAGGTAGAGCAGAGGTAGAGCAGAGGTAGAGCCAGATAGAGCAGAGGTAGAACCAGGTAGAGCAGAGGTAGAGTAGAGGTAGAGACAGGTAAAGCAGAGGTAGAGCAGAGGTAGAGCCAGGTAGAGCAGAGGTAGAGCGAGGTAGAGCCAGGTAGAGCAGAGGTAGAGCAGAGGTAGAGCCAGGTAGAGCAAAGGTAGAGCCAGATAGAGCAGAGGTAGAGCCAGGTAGAGCAGAGGTAGAGCAGAGGTAGAGCCAGGTAGAGCAGAGGTAGAGCAGAGGTAGAGCCAGGTAGAGCAGAGGTAGAGCAGAGGTAGAGCCAGGTAGAGCAGAGGTAGAGCCAGGTAGAGCAGAGGTAGAGCCAGGTAGAGCAGAGGTAGAGCAGAGGTAGAGCCAGGTAGAGCAGAGGTAGAGACAGGTAGAGCCAGGTAGTGGTAGGGAGAGCAGAGGTAGAGCCTTGTGGAGCCAGATAGAGCAGAGGTAGAGCCAGGTAGAGCCAGGAAGAGCAGAGGTAGAGCCAGGTAGAGCAAAGGTAGAGCCAGGTAGAGCAGAGGTAGAGCAGAGGTAGAGCCAGGTAGAGCAGAGGTAGAGCAGAGGTAGAGCCAGATAGAGCAGAGGTAGAGCCAGGTAGAGCAGAGGTAGAGCAGAGGTAGAGCAGAGGTAGAGCCAGGTAGAGCAGAGGTAGAGGAGAGGTAGAGCCAGGTAGAGCAGAGGTAGAGCAGAGGTAGAGCCAGGTAGAGCAGAGGTAGAGCAGAGGTAGAGCCAGGAAGAGCAGAGGTAGACCCAGGTAGAGCAGAGGTAGAGCAGAGGTAGAGCAAGGTAGAGCAGAGGTAGAGCCAGGTAGAGCAGAGGTAGAGGAGAGGTAGATCCAGGTAGAGCAGAGGTAAAGCCAGGTAGAGCAGAGGTAGAGCAGAGGTAGAGCAGAGGTAGAGCCAGATAGAGCAGAGGTAGAGCCAGGTAGAGCAGAGGTAGAGCAGAGGTAGAGCCAGGTAGAGCAGAGGTAGAGCAGAGGTAGAGCCAGGTAGAGCAGAGGTAGAGCAGAGGTAGAGCCAGGTAGAGCAGAGGTAGAGCCGGGTAGAGCAGAGGTAGAGCCAGGTAGAGCAGAGGTAGAGCAGAGGTAGAGCCAGATAGAGAAGAGGTAGAGCCAGGTAGAGCAGAGGTAGATTAGATGTAGAGCCAGGTAGAGCAGAGGTAGAGCAGAGGTAGAGCCAGGTAGAGCAGAGGTAGAGCCAGGTAGAGCAGAGGTAGAGCAGAGGTAGAGCCAGGTAGAGCAGAGGTAGAGCCAGGTAGAGCAGAGGTAGAGCAGAGGTAGAGCCATGTAGAGCAGAGGTAGAGCCAGGTAGAGCAGAGGTAGAGCAGAGGTAGAGCCAGGTAGAGCAGGGGTAGAGCCAGGTAAAGCCAGTGAGAGCAGAGGTAGAGTCAGGTAGAGCTGAGGTAGAGCCAGGTAGAGCCAGGTAGTGGTAGGGAGAGCAGAGGTAGAGCCTTGTGGAGCCAGATAGAGCAGAGGTAGAGACAGGTAGAGCCAGGAAGAGGAGAGGTAGAGCCCGGTAGAGCAGAGGTAGAGCCAGGTAGAGCAGAGGAAGAGCAGAGGTAGAGCAGAGGTAGAGCCAGGTAGAGCAGAGGTAGAGCAGAGGTAGAGCCAGGTAGAGCAGAGGTAGAGCAGAGGTAGAGCCAGGTAGAGCAAAGGTAGAGCAGAGGTAGAGCCAGGTAGAGCAGAGGTAGAGCCAGGTAGAGCAGAGGTAGAGCCAGGTAGAGCAGAGGTAGAGCAGAGGTAGAGCCAGGTAGAGCAGAGGTAGAGCCAGGTAGAGCAGAGGTAGAGCAGAGGTAGAGCCAGGTAGAGCAGAGGTAGAGACAGGTAGAGCAGAGGTAGAGCAGAGGTAGAGACAGGTAGAGCAGAGGTAGAGCCAGGTAGAGCAGAGGTAGATCCAGGTAGAGCAGAGGTAGAGCCAGGTAGAGCAGAGGTAGAGCAGAGGTAGAGCCAGATAGAGCAGAGGTAGAGCCAGGTAGAGCAGAGGTAGAGTAGAGGTAGAGCCAGATAGAGCAGAGGTAGAGCCAGGTAGAGCAGAGGTAGAGCAGAGGTAGAGCCAGGTAGAGCAGAGGTAGAGCAGAGGTAGAGCCAGGTAGAGCAGAGGTAGAGCAGAGGTAGAGCCAGGTAGAGCAGAGGTAGAGCCAGGTGGAGCAGAGGTAGAGCAGAGGTAGAGCCAGGTAGAGCAGAGGTAGAGCAGAGGTAGAGCCAGGTAGAGCAGAGGTAGAGCAGAGGTAGAGCCAGGTAGAGCAGAGGTAGAGCCAGGTAGAGCAGAGGTACAGCAGAGGTAGATCCAGGTAGAGCAGAGGTAGAGCCAGGTAGAGCAGAGGTAGAGCAGAGGTAGAGCAGAGGTAGAGCCAGATAGAGCAGAGGTAGAGCCAGGTAGAGCAGATGTAGAGCAGAGGTAGAGCCAGGTAGAGCAGAGGTAGAGCAGAGGTAAAGCCAGGTAGAGCAGAGGTAGAGCCAGGTAGAGCCAGGAAGAGCAGAGGTAGAGCCAGGTAGAGCAGAGGTAGAGCAGAGGTAGAGCCAGGTAGAGCAGAGGTAGAGCAGAGGTAGAGCCAGGTAGAGCAGAGGTAGAGCAGAGGTAGATCCAGGTAGAGCAGAGGTAGAGCCAGGTAGAGCAGAGGTAGAGCCAGATAGAGCAGAGGTAGAGCCAGGTAGAGCAGAGGTAGAGCAGAGGTAGAGCCAGGTAGAGCAGAGGTAGAGCAGAGGTAGAGCCAGGTAGAGCAGAGGTAGAGCAGAGGTAGAGCCAGGTAGAGCAGAGGTAGA
The DNA here is from genome assembly GCA_963931865.1 of Axinella damicornis. NCBI lineage: Eukaryota > Metazoa > Porifera > Demospongiae > Axinellida > Axinellidae > Axinella > Axinella damicornis. The sequence goes on from OZ007507.1 coordinate 2,946,383, forward strand.
GCCAGGTAGAGCAGAGGTAGAGCAGAGGTAGAGCCAGGTAGAGCAGAGGTAGAGCCAGGTAGAGCAGAGGTAGAGCAGAGGTAGAGCCAGGTAGAGCAGAGGTAGAGCCAGGTAGAGCAGAGGTAGAGCAGAGGTAGAGCCAGGTAGAGCAGGGGTAGAGCCAGGTAAAGCCAGGTAGTGGTAGGGAGAGCAGAGGTAGAGCCTTGTGGAGCCAGGTAGAGCAGAGGTAGAGACAGGTAGAGCGAGGAAGAGCAGAGGTAGAGCCAGGTAGAGCAGAGGTAGAGCCAGGTAGAGCAGAGGTAGAGCAGAGGTAGAGACAGGTAGAGCAGAGGTAGAGCAGAGGTAGAGCCAGGTAGAGCAAAGGTAGAGCAGAGGTAGAGCCTTGTGGAGCCAGGTAGAGCAGAGGTAGAGACAGGTAGAGCCAGGAAGAGCAGAGGTAGAGCCAGGTAGAGCAGAGGTAGAGCCAGGTAGAGCAGAGGTAGAGCAGAGGTAGTGGTAGAAAGAGCAGAGGTAGAGCCTTGTGGAGCCAGGTAGAGCAGAGGTAGAGCCAGGTAGAGGAGAGGTAGAGCAGAGGTAGAGCCAGGTAGAGCAGAGGTAGAGCAGAGGTAGAGTCAGATAGAGCAGAGGTAGAGCCAGGTAGAGCAGAGGTAGAGCAGAGGTAGAGCCAGGTAGAGCAGAGGTAGAGCAGAGGTAGAGCCAGGTAGAGCAGAGGTAGAGCAGAGGTAGAGCAGAGGTAGAGCCAGATAGAGCAGAGGTAGAACCAGGTAGAGCAGAGGTAGAGCAGAGGTAGAGACAGGTAGAGCAGAGGTAGAGCAGAGGTAGAGCCAGGTAGAGCAGAGGTAGAGCGAGGTAGAGCCAGGTAGAGCAGAGGTAGAGCAGAGGTAGAGCCAGGTAGAGCAGAGGTAGAGCCAGATAGAGCAGAGGTAGAGCCAGGTAGAGCAGAGGTAGAGCAGAGGTAGAGCCAGGTAGAGCAGAGGTAGAGCAGAGGTAGAGCCAGGTAGAGCAGAGGTAGAGCCAGGTAGAGCAGAGGTAGAGCCAGGTAGAGCAGAGGTAGAGCAGAGGTAGAGCCAGGTAGAGCAGAGGTAGAGACAGGTAGAGCCAGGTAGTGGTAGGGAGAGCAGAGGTAGAGCCTTGTGGAGCCAGGTAGAGCAGAGGTAGAGACTGGTAGAGCCAGGAAGAGCAGAGGTAGAGCCAGGTAGAGCAGAGGTAGAGCCAGGTAGAGCAGAGGTAGAGCAGAGGTAGAGCCAGGTAGAGCAGAGGTAGAGCAGAGGTAGAGCCAGATAGAGCAGAGGTAAAGCCAGGTAGAGCAGAGGTAGAGCAGAGGTAGAGCCAGGTAGAGCAGAGGTAGAGCAGAGGTAGAGCCAGGTAGAGCAGAGGTAGAGCAGAGGTAGAGCCAGGTAGAGCAGAGGTAGAGCCAGGTAGAGCAGAGGTAGAGCAGAGGTAGAGTCAGGTAGAGCAGAGGTAGAGCCAGGTAGAGCAGAGGTAGAGCAGAGGTAGATCCAGGTAGAGCAGAGGTAGAGCCAGGTAGAGCAGAGGTAGAGCAGAGGTAGAGCAGAGGTAGAGCCAGATAGAGCAGAGGTAGAGCCAGGTAGAGCAGAGGTAGAGCAGAGGTAGAGCCAGGTAGAGCAGAGGTAGAGCAGAGGTAGAGCCAGGTAGAGCAGAGGTAGAGCAGAGGTAGAGCCAGGTAGAGCAGAGGTAGAGCCGGGTAGAGCAGAGGTAGAGCCAGGTAGAGCAGAGGTAGAGCAGAGGTAGAGCCAGATAGAGAAGAGGTAGAGCCAGGTAGAGCAGAGGTAGAGCAGAGGTAGAGCCAGGTAGAGCAGAGGTAGAGCAGAGGTAGAGCCAGGTAGAGCAAAGGTAGAGCAGTGGTAGAGCCAGGTAGAGCAGAGGTAGAGCAGAGGTAGAGCCAGATAGAGCAGAGGTAAAGCCAGGTAGAGCAGAGGTAGAGCAGAGGTAGAGCCAGGTAGAGCAGAGGTAGAGCAGAGGTAGAGCAAGGTAGAGCAGAGGTAGAGCAGAGGTAGAGCCTTGTGGAGCCAGGTAGAGCAGAGGTAGAGACAGGTAGAGCCAGGAAGAGCAGAGGTAGAGCCAGGTAGAGAAGAGGTAGAGCCAGGTAGAGCAGAGGTAGAGCAGAGGTAGAGCCAGGTAGAGCAGAGGTAGAGCAGAGGTAGAGCCAGATAGAGCAGAGGTAAAGCCAGGTAGAGCAGAGGTAGAGCAGAGGTAGAGCCAGGTAGAGCAGAGGTAGAGCATAGGTAGAGCCAGGTAGAGCAGAGGTAGAGCAGAGGTAGAGCCAGGTAGAGCAGAGGTAGACCCAGGTAGAGCAGAGGTAGAGCAGAGGTAGAGCCAGGTAGAGCAGAGGTAGAGCCAGGTAGAGCAGAGGTAGAGCAGAGGTAGATCCAGGTAGAGCAGAGGTAGAGCCAGGTAGAGCAGAGGTAGAGCAGAGGTAGAGCAGAGGTAGAGCCAGATAGAGCAGAGGTAGAGCCAGGTAGAGCAGAGGTAGAGCAGAGGTAGAGCCAGGTAGAGCAGAGGTAGAGCAGAGGTAGAGCCAGGTAGAGCAGAGGTAGAGCAGAGGTAGAGCCAGGTAGAGCAGAGGTAGAGCCGGGTAGAGCAGAGGTAGAGCCAGGTAGAGCAGAGGTAGAGCAGAGGTAGAGCCAGATAGAGAAGAGGTAGAGCCAGGTAGAGCAGAGGTAGAGCAGAGGTAGAGCCAGGTAGAGCAGAGGTAGAGCAGAGGTAGAGCCAGGTAGAGCAAAGGTAGAGCAGAGGTAGAGCCAGGTAGAGCAGAGGTAGAGCCAGGTAGAGCAGAGGTAGAGCCAGGTAGAGCAGAGGTAGAGCAGAGGTAGAGCCAGGTAGAGCAGAGGTAGAGCCAGGTAGAGCAGAGGTAGAGCAGAGGTAGAGCCAGGTAGAGCAGAGGTAGAGACAGGTAGAGCAGAGGTAGAGCAGAGGTAGAGACAGGTAGAGCAGAGGTAGAGCCAGGTAGAGCAGAGGTAGATCCAGGTAGAGTAGAGGTAGAGCCAGGTAGAGCAGAGGTAGAGCAGAGGTAGAGCCAGATAGAGCAGAGGTAGAGCCAGGTAGAGCAGAGGTAGAGTAGAGGTAGAGCCAGATAGAGCAGAGGTAGAGCCAGGTAGAGCAGAGGTAGAGCAGAGGTAGAGCCAGGTAGAGCAGAGGTAGAGCAGAGGTAGAGCCAGGTAGAGCAGAGGTAGAGCAGAGGTAGAGCCAGGTAGAGCAGAGGTAGAGCAAGGTAGAGCAGAGGTAGAGCAGAGGTAGAGCCAGGTAGAGCAGAGGTAGAGCCAGGTAGAGCAGAGGTAGAGCCAGGTAGAGCAGAGGTAGAGCCAGGTGGAGCAGAGGTAGAGCAGAGGTAGAGCCAGGTAGAGCAGAGGTAGAGCAGAGGTAGAGCCAGGTAGAGCAGAGGTAGAGCAGAGGTAGAGCCAGGTAGAGCAGAGGTAGAGCAGAGGTAGAGCCAGGTAGAGCAAAGGTAGAGCAGAGGTAGAGCCAGGTAGAGCAGAGGTAGAGCCAGGTAGAGCAGAGGTAGAGCCAGGTAGAGCAGAGGTAGAGCAGAGGTAGAGCCAGGTAGAGCAGAGGTAGAGCCAGGTAGAGCAGAGGTAGAGCAGAGGTAGAGCCAGGTAGAGCAGAGGTAGAGACAGGTAGAGCAGAGGTAGAGCAGAGGTAGAGACAGGTAGAGCAGAGGTAGAGCCAGGTAGAGCAGAGGTAGATCCAGGTAGAGCAGAGGTAGAGCCAGGTAGAGCAGAGGAAGAGCAGAGGTAGAGCCAGATAGAGCAGAGGTAGAGCCAGGTAGAGCAGAGGTAGAGTAGAGGTAGAGCCAGATAGAGCAGAGGTAGAGCCAGGTAGAGCAGAGGTAGAGCAGAGGTAGAGCCAGGTAGAGCAGAGGTAGAGCAGAGGTAGAGCCAGGTAGAGCAGAGGTAGAGCCAGGTAGAGCAGAGGTAGAGCCAGGTAGAGCAGAGGTAGAGCAGAGGTAGATCCAGGTAGAGCAGAGGTAGAGCCAGGTAGAGCAGAGGTAGAGCAGAGGTAGAGCAGAGGTAGAGCCAGATAGAGCAGAGGTAGAGCCAGGTAGAGCAGAGGTAGAGCAGAGGTAGAGCCAGGTAGAGCAGAGGTAGAGCAGAGGTAGAGCCAGGTAGAGCAGAGGTAGAGCAGAGGTAGAGCCAGGTAGAGCAGAGGTAGAGCCGGGTAGAGCAGAGGTAGAGCCAGGTAGAGCAGAGGTAGAGCAGAGGTAGAGCCAGATAGAGAAGAGGTAGAGCCAGGTAGAGCAGAGGTAGAGCAGAGGTAGAGCCAGGTAGAGCAGAGGTAGAGCAGAGGTAGAGCCAGGTAGAGCAAAGGTAGAGCAGAGGTAGAGCCAGGTAGAGCAGAGGTAGAGCCAGGTAGAGCAGAGGTAGAGCCAGGTAGAGCAGAGGTAGAGCAGAGGTAGAGCCAGGTAGAGCAGAGGTAGAGCCAGGTAGAGCAGAGGTAGAGCAGAGGTAGAGCCAGGTAGAGCAGAGGTAGAGACAGGTAGAGCAGAGGTAGAGCAGAGGTAGAGACAGGTAGAGCAGAGGTAGAGCCAGGTAGAGCAGAGGTAGATCCAGGTAGAGTAGAGGTAGAGCCAGGTAGAGCAGAGGTAGAGCAGAGGTAGAGCCAGATAGAGCAGAGGTAGAGCCAGGTAGAGCAGAGGTAGAGTAGAGGTAGAGCCAGATAGAGCAGAGGTAGAGCCAGGTAGAGCAGAGGTAGAGCAGAGGTAGAGCCAGGTAGAGCAGAGGTAGAGCAGAGGTAGAGCCAGGTAGAGCAGAGGTAGAGCAGAGGTAGAGCCAGGTAGAGCAGAGGTAGAGCAAGGTAGAGCAGAGGTAGAGCAGAGGTAGAGCCAGGTAGAGCAGAGGTAGAGCCAGGTAGAGCAGAGGTAGAGCCAGGTAGAGCAGAGGTAGAGCCAGGTGGAGCAGAGGTAGAGCAGAGGTAGAGCCAGGTAGAGCAGAGGTAGAGCAGAGGTAGAGCCAGGTAGAGCAGAGGTAGAGCAGAGGTAGAGCCAGGTAGAGCAGAGGTAGAGCAGAGGTAGAGCCAGGTAGAGCAAAGGTAGAGCAGAGGTAGAGCCAGGTAGAGCAGAGGTAGAGCCAGGTAGAGCAGAGGTAGAGCCAGGTAGAGCAGAGGTAGAGCAGAGGTAGAGCCAGGTAGAGCAGAGGTAGAGCCAGGTAGAGCAGAGGTAGAGCAGAGGTAGAGCCAGGTAGAGCAGAGGTAGAGACAGGTAGAGCAGAGGTAGAGCAGAGGTAGAGACAGGTAGAGCAGAGGTAGAGCCAGGTAGAGCAGAGGTAGATCCAGGTAGAGCAGAGGTAGAGCCAGGTAGAGCAGAGGAAGAGCAGAGGTAGAGCCAGATAGAGCAGAGGTAGAGCCAGGTAGAGCAGAGGTAGAGTAGAGGTAGAGCCAGATAGAGCAGAGGTAGAGCCAGGTAGAGCAGAGGTAGAGCAGAGGTAGAGCCAGGTAGAGCAGAGGTAGAGCAGAGGTAGAGCCAGGTAGAGCAGAGGTAGAGCAGAGGTAGAGCCAGGTAGAGCAGAGGTAGAGCAAGGTAGAGCAGAGGTAGAGCAGAGGTAGAGCCAGGTAGAGCAGAGGTAGAGCCAGGTAGAGCAGAGGTAGAGCCAGGTAGAGCAGAGGTAGAGCCAGGTGGAGCAGAGGTAGAGCAGAGGTAGAGCCAGGTAGAGCAGAGGTAGAGCAGAGGTAGAGCCAGGTAGAGCAGAGGTAGAGCAGAGGTAGAGCCAGGTAGAGCAGAGGTAGATCCAGGTAGAGCAGAGGTAGAGCCAGGTAGAGCAGAGGTAGAGCAGAGGTAGAGCAGAGGTAGAGCCAGATAGAGCAGAGGTAGAGCCAGGTAGAGAAGATGTAGAGCAGAGGTAGAGCCAGGTAGAGCAGAGGTAGAGCAGAGGTAAAGCCAGGTAGAGCAGAGGTAGAGCCAGGTAGAGCCAGGAAGAGCAGAGGTAGAGCCAGGTAGAGCAGAGGTAGAGCAGAGGTAGAGCCAGGTAGAGCAGAGGTAGAGCAGAGGTAGAGCCAGGTAGAGCAGAGGTAGAGCAGAGGTAGATCCAGGTAGAGCAGAGGTAGAGCCAGGTAGAGCAGAGGTAGAGCCAGATAGAGCAGAGGTAGAGCCAGGTAGAGCAGAGGTAGAGCAGAGGTAGAGCCAGGTAGAGCAGAGGTAGAGCAGAGGTAGAGCCAGGTAGAGCAGAGGTAGAGCAGAGGTAGAGCCAGGTAGAGCAGAGGTAGAGCCAGGTAGAGCAGAGGTAGAGCAGAGGTAGAGCCAGGTAGAGCAGAGGTAGAGCCAGGTAGAGCAGAGGTAGAGCAGAGGTAGAGCCAGGTAGAGCAGAGGTAGAGCCAGGTAGAGCAGAGGTAGAGCAGAGGTAGAGCCAGGTAGAGCAGGGGTAGAGCCAGGTAAAGCCAGGTAGTGGTAGGGAGAGCAGAGGTAGAGCCTTGTGGAGCCAGGTAGAGCAGAGGTAGAGACAGGTAGAGCGAGGAAGAGCAGAGGTAGAGCCAGGTAGAGCAGAGGTAGAGCCAGGTAGAGCAGAGGTAGAGCAGAGGTAGAGACAGGTAGAGCAGAGGTAGAGCAGAGGTAGAGCCTTGTGGAGCCAGGTAGAGCAGAGGTAGAGACAGGTAGAGCCAGGAAGAGCAGAGGTAGAGCCAGGTAGAGCAGAGGTAGAGCCAGGTAGAGCAGAGGTAGAGCAGAGGTAGTGGTAGGGAGAGCAGAGGTAGAGCCTTGTGGAGCCAGGTAGAGCAGAGGTAGAGCCAGGTAGAGGAGAGGTAGAGCAGAGGTAGAGCCAGGTAGAGCAGAGGTAGAGCAGAGGTAGAGTCAGATAGAGCAGAGGTAGAGCCAGGTAGAGCAGAGGTAGAGCAGAGGTAGAGCCAGGTAGAGCAGAGGTAGAGCAGAGGTAGAGCCAGGTAGAGCAGAGGTAGAGCAGAGGTAGAGCAGATGTAGAGCCAGATAGAGCAGAGGTAGAACCAGGTAGAGCAGAGGTAGAGCAGAGGTAGAGACAGGTAGAGCAGAGGTAGAGCAGAGGTAGAGCCAGGTAGAGCAGAGGTAGAGCGAGGTAGAGCCAGGTAGAGCAGAGGTAGAGCAGAGGTAGAGCCAGGTAGAGCAGAGGTAGAGCCAGATAGAGCAGAGGTAGAGCCAGGTAGAGCAGAGGTAGAGCAGAGGTAGAGCCAGGTAGAGCAGAGGTAGAGCAGAGGTAGAGCCAGGTAGAGCAGAGGTAGAGCCAGGTAGAGCAGAGGTAGAGCCAGGTAGAGCAGAGGTAGAGCAGAGGTAGAGCCAGGTAGAGCAGAGGTAGAGACAGGTAGAGCCAGGTAGTGGTAGGGAGAGCAGAGGTAGAGCCTTGTGGAGCCAGGTAGAGCAGAGGTAGAGACAGGTAGAGCCAGGAAGAGAAGAGGTAGAGCCAGGTAGAGCAGAGGTAGAGCCAGGTAGAGCAGAGGTAGAGCAGAGGTAGAGCCAGGTAGAGCAGAGGTAGAGCCGGGTAGAGCAGAGGTAGAGCCAGGTAGAGCAGAGGTAGAGCAGAGGTAGAGCCAGATAGAGAAGAGGTAGAGCCAGGTAGAGCAGAGGTAGATTAGATGTAGAGCCAGGTAGAGCAGAGGTAGAGCAGAGGTAGAGCCAGGTAGAGCAGAGGTAGAGCCAGGTAGAGCAGAGGTAGAGCCAGGTAGAGCAGAGGTAGAGCAGAGGTAGAGCCAGGTAGAGCAGAGGTAGAGCCAGGTAGAGCAGAGGTAGAGCAGAGGTAGAGCCATGTAGAGCAGAGGTAGAGCCAGGTAGAGCAGAGGTAGAGCAGAGGTAAAGCCAGGTAGAGCAGGGGTAGAGCCAGGTAAAGCCAGTGAGAGCAGAGGTAGAGTCAGGTAGAGCTGAGGTAGAGCCAGGTAGAGCCAGGTAGTGGTAGGGAGAGCAGAGGTAGAGCCTTGTGGAGCCAGGTAGAGCAGAGGTAGAGAAAGGTAGAGCCAGGAAGAGCAGAGGTAGAGCAGAGGTAGAGCCAGGTAGAGCAGAGGTAGAGCAGAGGTAGAGCCAGGTAGAGCAGAGGTAGAGCAGAGGTAGAGCCAGGTAGAGCAGAGGTAGAGCAGAGGTAGAGCCAGGTAGAGCAGAGGTAGAGCCAGGTAGAGCAGAGGTAGAGCCAGGTAGAGCAGAGGTAGAGCAGAGGTAGAAACAGGTAGAGCAGAAGTAGAGCAGAGGTAGAGCCAGGTAGAGCAAAGGTAGAGCAGAGGTAGAGCCTTGTGGAGCCAGGTAGAGCAGAGGTAGAGACAGGTAGAGCGAGGAAGAGCAGAGGTAGAGCCAGGTAGAGCAGAGGTAGAGCCAGGTAGAGCAGAGGTAGAGCAGAGGTAGTGGTAGGGAGAGCAGAGGTAGAGCCTTGTGGAGCCAGGTAGAGCAGAGGTAGAGCAAGGTAGAGCAGAGGTAGAGCAGAGGTAGAGCCAGGTAGAGCAGAGGTAGAGCAGAGGTAGAGTCAGATAGAGCAGAGGTAGAGCCAGGTAGAGCAGAGGTAGAGCAGAGGTAGAGCCAGGTAGAGCAGAGGTAGAGCAGAGGTAGAGCCAGGTAGAGCAGAGGTAGAGCAGAGGTAGAGCCAGGTAGAGCAGAGGTAGAGCCAGGTAGAGCAGAGGTAGAGCAGAGGTAGAGCCAGGTAGAGCCGAGGTAGAGCCAGGTAGAGCAGAGGTAGAGCAGAGGTAGAGCCAGGTAGAGCAGGGGTAGAGCCAGGTAAAGCCAGTGAGAGCAGAGGTAGAGTTAGGTAGAGCTGAGGTAGAGCCAGGTAGAGCCAGGTAGTGGTAGGGAGAGCAGAGGTAGAGCCTTGTGGAGCCAGGTAGAGCAGAGGTAGAGACAGGTAGAGCCAGGAAGAGCAGAGGTAGAGCAGAGGTAGAGCAGAGGTAGAGCCAGATAGAGCAGAGGTAGAACCAGGTAGAGCAGAGGTAGAGCAGAGGTAGAGACAGGTAGAGCAGAGGTAGAGCAGAGGTAGAGCCAGGTAGAGCAGAGGTAGAGCGAGGTAGAGCCAGGTAGAGCAGAGGTAGAGCAGAGGTAGAGCCAGGTAGAGCTGAGGTAGAGCCAGGTAGAGCAGATGTAGAGCAGAGGTAGATCCAGGTAGAGCAGAGGTAGAGCCAGGTAGAGCAGAGGTAGAGCAGAGGTAGAGCAGAGGTATAGCCAGATAGAGCAGAGGTAGAGCCAGGTAGAGCAGAGGTAGAGCAGAGGTAGAGCCAGGTAGAGCAGAGGTAGAGCAGAGGTAGAGCCAGGTAGAGCAGAGGTAGAGCAGAGGTAGAGCCAGGTAGAGCAGAGGTAGAGCAGAGGTAAAGCCAGGTAGAGCCGAGGTAGAGCCAGGTAGAGGAGAGGTAGAGCAGAGGTAGAGCCAGGTAGAGCAGGGGTAGAGCCAGGTAAAGCCAGTGAGAGCAGAGGTAGAGTCAGGTAGAGCTGAGGTAGAGCCAGGTAGAGCCAGGTAGAGCCAGGTAGTGGTAGGGAGAGCAGAGGTAGAGCCTTGTGGAGCCAGGTAGAGCAGAGGTAGAGACAGGTAGAGCCAGGAAGAGCAGAGGTAGAGCAGAGGTAGAGCAGAGGTAGAGCCAGATAGAGCAGAGGTAGAACCAGGTAGAGCAGAGGTAGAGACAGGTAGAGCCAGGAAGAGCAGAGGTAGAGCAGAGGTAGAGCTAGGTAGAGCAGAGGTAGAGCAGAGGTAGAGCCAGGTAGAGCAGAGGTAGAGCAGAGGTAGAGCCAGGTAGAGCAGAGGTAGAGCAGAGGTAGAGCCAGGTAGAGCAGAGGTAGAGCCAGGTAGAGCAGAGGTAGAGCCAGGTAGAGCAGAGGTAGAGCAGAGGTAGAGCCAGGTAGAGCAGAGGTAGAGCCAGGTAGAGCAGAGGTAGAGCAGAGGTAGAGACAGGTAGAGCAGAAGTAGAGCAGAGGTAGAGCCAGGTAGAGCAAAGGTAGAGCAGAGGTAGAGCCTTGTGGAGCCAGGTAGAGCAGAGGTAGAGACAGGTAGAGCGAGGAAGAGCAGAGGTAGAGCCAGGTAGAGCAGAGGTAGAGCCAGGTAGAGCAGAGGTAGAGCAGAGGTAGTGGTAGGGAGAGCAGAGGTAGAGCCTTGTGGAGCCAGGTAGAGCAGAGGTAGAGCCAGGTAGAGCAGAGGTAGAGCAGAGGTAGAGCCAGGTAGAGCAGAGGTAGAGCAGAGGTAGAGTCAGATAGAGCAGAGGTAGAGCCAGGTAGAGCAGAGGTGGAGCAGAGGTAGAGCCAGGTAGAGCAGAGGTAGAGCAGAGGTAGAGCCAGGTAGAGCAGAGGTAGAGCAGAGGTAGAGCCAGGTAGAGCAGAGGTAGAGCCAGGTAGAGCAGAGGTGGAGCAGAGGTAGAGCCAGGTAGAGCCGAGGTAGAGCCAGGTAGAGCAGAGGTAGAGCAGAGGTAGAGCCAGGTAGAGCAGGGGTAGAGCCAGGTAAAGCCAGTGAGAGCAGAGGTAGAGTCAGGTAGAGCTGAGGTAGAGCCAGGTAGAGCCAGGTAGTGGTAGGGAGAGCAGAGGTAGAGCCTTGTGGAAGCAGGTAGAGCAGAGGTAGAGACAGGTAGAGCCAGGAAGAGCAGAGGTAGAGCAGAGGTAGAGCAGAGGTAGAGCCAGATAGAGCAGAGGTAGAACCAGGTAGAGCAGAGGTAGAGCAGAGGTAGAGACAGGTAGAGCAGAGGTAGAGCAGAGGTAGAGCCAGGTAGAGCAGAGGTAGAGCGAGGTAGAGCCAGGTAGAGCAGAGGTAGAGCAGAGGTAGAGCCAGGTAGAGCTGAGGTAGAGCCAGGTAGAGCAGAGGTAGAGCAGAGGTAGATCCAGGTAGAGCAGAGGTAGAGCCAGGTAGAGCAGAGGTAGAGCAGAGGTAGAGCAGAGGTATAGCCAGATAGAGCAGAGGTAGAGCCAGGTAGAGCAGAGGTAGAGCAGAGGTAGAGCCAGGTAGAGCAGAGGTAGAGCAGAGGTAGAGCCAGGTAGAGCAGAGGTAGAGCAGAGGTAGAGCCAGGTAGAGCAGAGGTAGAGCAGAGGTAAAGCCAGGTAGAGCCGAGGTAGAGCCAGGTAGAGCAGAGGTAGAGCAGAGGTAGAGCCAGGTAGAGCAGGGGTAGAGCCAGGTAAAGCCAGTGAGAGCAGAGGTAGAGTCAGGTAGAGCTGAGGTAGAGCCAGGTAGAGCCAGGTAGTGGTAGGGAGAGCAGAGGTAGAGCCTTGTGGAGCCAGGTAGAGCAGAGGTAGAGACAGGTAGAGCCAGGAAGAGCAGAGGTAGAGCAGAGGTAGAGCAGAGGTAGAGCCAGATAGAGCAGAGGTAGAACCAGGTAGAGCAGAGGTAGAGCAGAGGTAGAGACAGGTAGAGCAGAGGTAGAGCAGAGGTAGAGCCAGGTAGAGCAGAGGTAGAGCGAGGTAGAGACAGGTAGAGCAGAGGTAGAGCAGAGGTAGAGCCAGGTAGAGCAGAGGTAGAGCCAGGTAGAGCAGAGGTAGAGCAGAGGTAGAGCAGAGGTATAGCCAGATAGAGCAGAGGTAGACCCAGGTAGAGCAGAGGTAGAGCAGAGGTAGAGCCAGGTAGAGCAGAGGTAGAGCCAGGTAGAGCAGAGGTAGATCCAGGTAGAGCAGAGGTAGAGCCAGGTAGAGCAGAGGGAGAGCAGAGGTAGAGCCAGATAGAGCAGAGGTAGAGCCAGGTAGAGCAGAGGTAGAGCAGAGGTAGAGCCAGGTAGAGCAGAGGTAGAGCAGAGGTAGAGCCAGGTAGAGCAGAGGTAGAGCAGAGGTAGAGCCAGGTAGAGCAGAGGTAGAGCCGGGTAGAGCAGAGGTAGAGCCAGGTAGAGCAGAGGTAGAGCAGAGGTAGAGCCAGATAGAGCAGAGGTAGAGCCAGGTAGAGCAGAGGTAGATTAGATGTAGAGCCAGGTAGAGCAGAGGTAGAGCAGAGGTAGAGCCAGGAAGAGCAGAGGTAGAGCCAGGTAGAGCAGAGGTAGAGCAGAGGTAGAGCCAGGTAGAGCAGAGGTAGAGCCAGGTAGAGCCAGGTAGAGCAGAGGTAGAGCAGAGGTAGAGCCATGTAGAGCAGAGGTAGAGCCAGGTAGAGCAGAGGTAGAGCAGAGGTAGAGCCAGGTAGAGCAGGGGTAGAGCCAGGTAAAGCCAGTGAGAGCAGAGGTAGAGTCAGGTAGAGCTGAGGTAGAGCCAGGTAGAGCCAGGTAGTGGTAGGGAGAGCAGAAGTAGAGCCTTGTGGAGCCAGGTAGAGCAGAGGTAGAGACAGGTAGAGCCAGGAAGAGCAGAGGTAGAGCAGAGGTAGAGCAGAGGTAGAGCCAGATAGAGCAGAGGTAGAACCAGGTAGAGCAGAGGTAGAGCAGAGGTAGAGACAGGTAGAGCAGAGGTAGAGCAGAGGTAGAGCCAGGTAGAGCAGAGGTAGAGCAGAGGTAGAGCAGAGGTAGAGCCAGATAGAGCAGAGGTAGAGCCAGGTAGAGCAGAGGTAGAGCAGAGGTAGAGCCAGGAAGAGCAGAGGTAGAGCAGAGGTAGAGCAGAGGTAGAGCAGAGGTAGATCCAGGTAGAGCAGAGGTAGAGCCAGGTAGAGCAGAGGTAGAGCCAGATAGAGCAGAGGTAGAGCCAGGTAGAGCAGAGGTAGAGCAGAGGTAGAGCAGAGGTAGAGCCAGGTAGAGCAGAGGTAGAGCAGAGGTAGAGCCAGGTAGAGCAGAGGTAGAGCAGAGGTAGAGCCAGGTAGAGCAGAGGTAGAGACAGGTAGAGCCAGGTAGTGGTAGGGAGAGTAGAGGTAGAGCCTTGTGGAGCCAGGTAGAGCAGAGGTAGAGACAGGTAGAGCCAGGAAGAGCAGAGGTAGAGCCAGGTAGAGCAGAGGTAGAGCCAGGTAGAGCAGAGGTAGAGCCAGGTAGAGCAGAGGTAGAGCAGAGGTAGAGCCAGATACAGCAGAGGTAGAGCCAGGCAGAGAAGAGGTAGAGCTGAGGTAGAGCCAGGAAGAGCAGAGGTAGAGCAGAGGTAGAGCCAGGTAGAGCAGAGGTAGAGCAGAGGTAGAGCCAGGTAGAGCAGAGGTAGACCCAGGTAGAGCAGAGGTAGAGCAGAGGTAGAGCCAGGTAGAGCAGAGGTAGAGCCAGGTAGAGCAGAGGTAGAGCAGAGGTAGATCCAGGTAGAGCAGAGGTAGATCCAGGTAGAGCAGAGGTAGAGCCAGGTAGAGCAGAGGGAGAGCAGAGGTAGAGCCAGATAGAGCAGAGGTAGAGCCAGGTAGAGCAGAGGTAGAGCAGAGGTAGAGCCAGGTAGAGCAGAGGTAGAGCAGAGGTAGAGCCAGGTAGAGCAGAGGTAGAGCAGAGGTAGAGCCAGGTAGATCAGAGGTAGAGCCGGGTAGAGCAGAGGTAGAGCCAGGTAGAGCAGAGGTAAAGCAGAGGTAGAGCCAGATAGAGCAGAGGTAGAGCCAGGTAGAGCAGAGGTAGATTAGATGTAGAGCCAGGTAGAGCAGAGGTAGAGCAGAGGTAGAGCCAGGAAGAGCAGAGGTAGAGCCAAGTAGAGCAGAGGTAGAGCAGAGGTAGAGCCAGGTAGAGCAGAGGTAGAGCCAGGTAGAGCCAGGTAGAGCAGAGGTAGAGCAGAGGTAGAGCCATGTAGAGCAGAGGTAGAGCCAGGTAGAGCAGAGGTAGAGCAGAGGTAGAGCCAGGTAGAGCAGGGGTAGAGCCAGGTAAAGCCAGTGAGAGCAGAGGTAGAGTCAGGTAGAGCTGAGGTAGAGCCAGGTAGAGCCAGGTAGTGGTAGGGAGAGCAGAGGTAGAGCCTTGTGGAGCCAGGTAGAGCAGAGGTAGAGACAGGTAGAGCCAGGAAGAGCAGAGGTAGAGCAGAGGTAGAGCAGAGGTAGAGCCAGATAGAGCAGAGGTAGAACCAGGTAGAGCAGAGGTAGAGCAGAGGTAGAGACAGGTAGAGCAGAGGTAGAGCAGAGGTAGAGCCAGGTAGAGCAGAGGTAGAGCGAGGTAGAGACAGGTAGAGCAGAGGTAGAGCCAGGTAGAGCAGAGGTAGAGCAGAGGTAGATCCAGGTAGAGCAGAGGTAGAGCCAGGTAGAGCAGAGGTAGAGCAGAGGTAGAGCAGAGGTATAGCCAGATAGAGCAGAGGTAGAGCCAGGTAGAGCAGAGGTAGAGCAGAGGTAGAGCCAGGTAGAGCAGAGGTAGAGCAGAGGTAGAGCAGAGGTAGAGCCAGGTAGAGCAGAGGTAGAGCAGAGGTAGAGCTAGGTAGAGCAGAGGTAGAGCCAGGTAGAGTAGAGGTAGAGCAGAGGTAGAGCAGAGGTAGAGCCAGATAGAGCAGAGGTAGAGCCAGGTAGAGCAGATGTAGAGCAGAGGTAGAGCCAGGTAGAGCAGAGGTAGAGCAGAGGTAGAGCCAGGTAGAGCAGAGGTAGAGCAGAGGTAGAGCCAGGTAGAGCAGAGTTAGAGCCAGGTAGAGCCAGGAAGAGCAGAGGTAGAGCCAGGTAGAGCAGAGGTAGAGTAGAGGTAGAGCCAGGTAGAGCAGAGGTAGAGCAGAGGTAGAGCAGAGGTAGAGCAGAGGTAGATCCAGGTAGAGCAGAGGTAGAGCCAGGTAGAGCAGAGGTAGAGCAGAGGTAGAGCCAGGTAGAGCAGAGGTAGAGCAGAGGTAGAGCCAGGTAGAGCAGAGGTAGAGCAGAGGTAGAGCCAGGTAGAGCAGAGGTAGAGCCAGGTAGAGCAGAGGTAGAGCAGAGGTAGATCCAGGTAGAGCAGAGGTAGAGCCAGGTAGAGCAGAGGGAGAGCAGAGGTAGAGCCAGATAGAGCAGAGGTAGAGACAGGTAGAGCAGAGGTAGAGCAGAGGTAGAGCCAGGTAGAGCAGAGGTAGAGCAGAGGTAGAGCCAGGTAGAGCAGAGGTAGAGCAGAGGTAGAGCCAGGTAGAGCAGAGGTAGAGCCGGGTAGAGCAGAGGTAGAGCCAGGTAGAGCAGAGGTAGAGCAGAGGTAGAGCCAGATAGAGCAGAGGTAGAGCCAGGTAGAGCAGAGGTAGATTAGATGTAGAGCCAGGTAGAGCAGAGGTAGAGCCAGGAAGAGCAGAGGTAGAGCCAGGTAGAGCAGAGGTAGAGCAGAGGTAGAGCCATGTAGAGCAGAGGTAGAGCCAGGTAGAGCAGAGGTAGAGCAGAGGTAGAGCCAGGTAGAGCAGGGGTAGAGCCAGGTAAAGCCAGTGAGAGCAGAGGTAGAGTCAGGTAGAGCTGAGGTAGAGCCAGGTAGAGCCAGGTAGTGGTAGGGAGAGCAGAGGTAGAGCCTTGTGGAGCCAGGTAGAGCAGAGGTAGAGACAGGTAGAGCCAGGAAGAGGAGAGGTAGAGCCCGGTAGAGCAGAGGTAGAGCCAGGTAGAGCAGAGGTAGAGCAGAGGTAGAGCAGAGGTAGAGCCAGATAGAGCAGAGGTAGAGCCAGGTAGAGCAGAGGTAGAGCAGAGGTAGAGCCAGGTAGAGCAGAGGTAGAGCAGAGGTAGAGCCAGGTAGAGCAGAGGTAGAGCCAGGTAGAGCAGAGGTAGAGCCAGGTAGAGGAGAGGTAGAGCAGAGGTAGAGCAGAGGTAGAGCCAGGTAGAGCAGAGGTAGAGGCAGGTAGAGCAGAGGTAGAGCAGAGGTAGAGCCAGGTAGAGCAGGGGTAGAGCCAGGTAAAGCCAGTGAGAGCAGAGGTAGAGCCAGGTAGAGCTGAGGTAGAGCCAGGTAGAGCAGAGGTAGAGCAGAGGTAGAGCCAGGTAGAGCAGAGGTAGAGACAGGTAGAGCCAGGTAGTGGTAGGGAGAGCAGAGGTAGAGCCTTGTGGAGCCAGGTAGAGCAGAGGTAGAGACAGGTAGAGCCAGGAAGAGCAGAGGTAAAGCCAGGTAGAGCAGAGGTAGAGCTAGGTAGAGCAGATGTAGAGCAGAGGTAGAGCCAGGTAGAGCAGAGGTAGAGCAGAGGTAGAGCCAGATAGAGCAGAGGTAGAGCCAGGTAGAGCAGAGGTAGAGCAGAGGTAGAGCCAGGTAGAGCAGAGGTAGAGCAGAGGTAGAGCCAGGTAGAGCAGAGGTAGAGCAGAGGTAGAGCAGAGGTGGAGCAGAGGTAGAGCCAGGTAGAGCAGAGGTAGACCCAGGTAGAGCAGAGGTAGAGCAGAGGTAGAGCCAGGTAGAGCAGAGGTAGAGCCAGGTAGAGCAGAGGTAGAGCAGAGGTAGATCCAGGTAGAGCAGAGGTAGAGCCAGGTAGAGCAGAGGTAGAGCAGAGGTAGAGCAGAGGTAGAGCCAGATAGAGCAGAGGTAGAGCCAGGTAGAGCAGAGGTAGAGCAGAGGTAGAGCCAGGTAGAGCAGAGGTAGAGCAGAGGTAGAGCCAGGTAGAGCAGAGGTAGAGCAGAGGTAGAGCCAGGTAGAGCAGAGGTAGAGCCGGGTAGAGCAGAGGTAGAGCCAGGTAGAGCAGAGGTAGAGCCAGATAGAGAAGAGGTAGAGCCAGGTAGAGCAGAGGTAGATTAGATGTAGAGCCAGGTAGAGCAGAGGTAGAGCAGAGGTAGAGCCAGGTAGAGCAGAGGTAGAGCAGAGGTAGATCCAGGTAGAGCAGAGGTAGAGCCAGGTAGAGCAGAGGTAGAGCAGAGGTAGAGCCATGTAGAGCAGAGGTAGAGCCAGGTAGAGCAGAGGTAGAGCAGAGGTAGAGCCAGGTAGAGCAGGGGTAGAGCCAGGTAAAGCCAGTGAGAGCAGAGGTAGAGTCAGGTAGAGCTGAGGTAGAGCCAGGTAGAGCCAGGTAGTGGTAGGGAGAGCAGTGGTAGAGCCTTGTGGAGCCAGGTAGAGCAGAGGTAGAGACAGGTAGAGCCAGGAAGAGGAGAGGTAGAGCCCGGTAGAGCAGAGGTAGAGCCAGGTAGAGCAGAGGTAGAGCAGAGGTAGAGCAGAGGTAGAGCCAGGTACAGCAGAGGTAGAGGCAGGTAGAGCAGAGGTAGAGCAGAGGTAGAGCCAGGTAGAGCAGGGGTAAAGCCAGGTAAAGCCAGTGAGAGCAGAGGTAGAGTCAGGTAGAGCTGAGGTAGAGCCAGGTAGTGGTAGGGAAAGCAGAGGTAGAGCCTTGTGGAGCCAGGTAGAGCAGAGGTAGAGACAGGTAGAGCCAGGAAGAGCAGAGGTAGAGCAAGGTAGAGCAGAGGTAGAGCCAGGTAGAGCAGAGGTAGAGCAGAGGTAGAGCAGAGGTAGAGCCAGATAGAGCAGAGGTAGAACCAGGTAGAGCAGAGGTAGAGCAGAGGTAGAGACAGGTAGAGCAGAGGTAGAGCAGAGGTAGAGCCAGGTAGAGCAGAGGTAGAGCGAGGTAGAGCCAGGTAGAGCAGAGGTAGAGCAGAGGTAGAGCCAGGTAGAGCAGAGGTAGAGCCAGATAGAGCAGAGGTAGAGCCAGGTAGAGCAGAGGTAGAGCAGAGGTAGAGCCAGGTAGAGCAGAGGTAGAGCAGAGGTAGAGCCAGGTAGAGCAGAGGTAGAGCAGAGGTAGAGCCAGGTAGAGCAGAGGTAGAGCCAGGTAGAGCAGAGGTAGAGCCAGGTAGAGCAGAAATAGAGCAGAGGTAGAGCCAGGTAGAGCAGAGGTAGAGACAGGTAGAGCCAGGTAGTGGTAGGGAGAGCAGAGGTAGAGCCTTGTGGAGCCAGGTAGAGCAGAGGTAGAGACAGGTAGAGCCAGGAAGAGCAGAGGTAGAGCCAGGTAGAGAAGAGGTAGAGCCAGGTAGAGCAGATGTAGAGCAGAGGTAGAGCCAGGTAGAGCAGAGGTAGAGCAGAGGTAGAGCCAGATTGAGCAGAGGTAGAGCCAGGTAGAGCAGAGGTAGAGCAGAGGTACAGCCAGGTAGAGCAGAGGTAGAGCAGAGGTAGAGCCAGGTAGAGCAGAGGTAGAGCAGAGGTAGAGCCAGGTAGAGCAGAGGTAGAGCAGAGGTAGAGCCAGGTAGAGCAGAGGTAGACCCAGGTAGAGCAGAGGTAGAGCAGAGGTAGAGCCAGGTAGAGCAGAGGTAGAGCCAGGTAGAGCAGAGGTAGAGCAGAGGTAGATCCAGGTAGAGCAGAGGTAGAGCCAGGTAGAGCAGAGGTAGAGCAGAGGTAGAGCAGAGGTAGAGCCAGATAGAGCAGAGGTAGAGCCAGGTAGAGCAGAGGTAGAGCAGAGGTAGAGCCAGGTAGAGCAGAGGTAGAGCAGAGGTAGAGCCAGATAGAGCAGAGGTAGAGCCAGGTAGAGCAGAGGTAGAGCAGAGGTAGAGACAGGTAGAGCAGAGGTAGAGCAGAGGTAGAGCCAGGTAGAGCAGAGGTAGAGCCAGGTAGAGCAGAGGTAGAGCCAGGTAGAGCAGAGGTAGAGCAGAGGTAAAGCAGAGGTAGAGCCAGGTAGAGCAGAGGTAGAGGCAGGTAGAGCAGAGGTAGAGCAGAGGTAGAGCCAGGTAGAGCAGGGGTAGAGCCAGGTAAAGCCAGTGAGAGCAGAGGTAGAGTCAGGTAGAGCTGAGGTAGAGCCAGGTAGAGCCAGGTAGTGGTAGGGAAAGCAGAGGTAGAGCCTTGTGGAGCCAGGTAGAGCAGAGGTAGAGACAGGTAGAGCCAGGAAGAGCAGAGGTAGAGCCAGGTAGAGCAGAGGTAGAGCCAGGTAGAGCAGAGGTAGAGCAGAGGTAGAGCAGAGGTAGAGCCAGATAGAGCAGAGGTAGAACCAGGTAGAGCAGAGGTAGAGCAGAGGTAGAGACAGGTAGAGCAGAGGTAGAGCAGAGGTAGAGCCAGGTAGAGCAGAGGTAGAGCGAGGTAGAGCCAGGTAGAGCAGAGGTAGAGCAGAGGTAGAGCCAGGTAGAGCAGAGGTAGAGCCAGATAGAGCTGAGGTAGAGCCAGGTAGAGCAGAGGTAGAGCAGAGGTAGAGCCAGGTAGAGCAGAGGTAGAGCAGAGGTAGAGCCAGGTAGAGCAGAGGTAGAGCCAGGTAGAGCAGAGGTAGAGCCAGGTAGAGCAGAGGTAGAGCAGAGGTAGAGCCAGGTAGAGCAGAGGTAGAGACAGGTAGAGCCAGGTAGTGGTAGGGAGAGCAGAGGTAGAGCCTTGTGGAGCCAGGTAGAGCAGAGGTAGAGACAGGTAGAGCCAGGAAGAGCAGAGGTAGAGCCAGGTAGAGCAGAGGTAGAGCCAGGTAGAGCAGATGTAGAGCAGAGGTAGAGCCAGGTAGAGCAGAGGTAGAGCAGAGGTAGAGCCAGATAGAGCAGAGGTAGGGCCAGGTAGAGCAGAGGTAGAGCAGAGGTAGAGCCAGGTAGAGCAGAGGTAGAGCAGAGGTAGAGCCAGGTAGAGCAGAGGTAGAGCAGAGGTAGAGCAGAGGTAGAGCAGAGGTAGAGCCAGGTAGAGCAGAGGTAGACCCAGGTAGAGCAGAGGTAGAGCAGAGGTAGAGCCAGGTAGAGCAGAGGTAGAGCCAGGTAGAGCAGAGGTAGAGCAGAGGTAGATCCAGGTAGAGCAGAGGTAGAGCCAGGTAGAGCAGAGGTAGAGCAGAGGTAGAGCAGAGGTAGAGCCAGATAGAGCAGAGGTAGAGCCAGGTAGAGCAGAGGTAGAGCAGAGGTAGAGCCAGGTAGAGCAGAGGTAGAGCAGAGGTAGAGCCAGGTAGAGCAGAGGTAGAGCAGAGGTAGAGCCAGGTAGAGCAGAGGTAGAGCCGGGTAGAGCAGAGGTAGAGCCAGGTAGAGCAGATGTAGAGCCAGATAGAGAAGAGGTAGAGCCAGGTAGAGCAGAGGTAGATTAGATGTAGAGCCAGGTAGAGCAGAGGTAGAGCAGAGGTAGAGCCAGGTAGAGCAGAGGTAGAGCAGAGGTAGATCCAGGTAGAGCAGAGGTAGAGCCAGGTAGAGCAGAGGTAGAGCAGAGGTAGAGCCATGTAGAGCAGAGGTAGAGCCAGGTAGAGCAGAGGTAGAGCAGAGGTAGAGCCAGGTAGAGCAGGGGTAGAGCCAGGTAAAGCCAGTGAGAGCAGAGGTAGAGTCAGGTAGAGCTGAGGTAGAGCCAGGTAGAGCCAGGTAGTGGTAGGGAGAGCAGAGGTAGAGCCTTGTGGAGCCAGGTAGAGCAGAGGTAGAGACAGGTAGAGCCAGGAAGAGGAGAGGTAGAGCCCGGTAGAGCAGAGGTAGAGCCAGGTAGAGCAGAGGTAGAGCAGAGGTAGAGCAGAGGTAGAGCCAGGTAGAGCAGAGGTAGAGGCAGGTAGAGCAGAGGTAGAGCAGAGGTAGAGCCAGGTAGAGCAGGGGTAGAGCCAGGTAAAGCCAGTGAGAGCAGAGGTAGAGTCAGGTAGAGCTGAGGTAGAGCCAGGTAGTGGTAGGGAAAGCAGAGGTAGAGCCTTGTGGAGCCAGGTAGAGCAGAGGTAGAGACAGGTAGAGCCAGGAAGAGCAGAGGTAGAGCCAGGTAGAGCAGAGGTAGAGCCAGGTAGAGCAGAGGTAGAGCAGAGGTAGAGCAGAGGTAGAGCCAGATAGAGCAGAGGTAGAACCAGGTAGAGCAGAGGTAGAGCAGAGGTAGAGCAGAGGTAGAGCCAGGTAGAGCAGAGGTAGAGCAGAGGTAGAGCCAGGTAGAGCAGAGGTAGAGCAGAGGTAGAGCCAGGTAGAGCAGAGGTAGAGCCAGGTAGAGCAGAGGTAGAGCCAGGTAGAGCAGAGGTAGAGCAGAGGTAGAGCCAGGTAGAGCAGAGGTAGAGACAGGTAGAGCCAGGTAGTGGTAGGGAGAGCAGAGGTAGAGCCTTGTGGAGCCAGGTAGAGCAGAGGTAGAGACAGGTAGAGCCAGAAAGAGCAGAGGTAGAGCCAGGTAGAGCAGAGGTAGAGCCAGGTAGAGCAGATGTAGAGCAGAGGTAGAGCCAGGTAGAGCAGAGGTAGAGCAGAGGTAGAGCCAGATAGAGCAGAGGTAGAGCCAGGTAGAGCAGAGGTAGAGCAGAGGTAGAGCCAGGTAGAGCAGAGGTAGAGCAGAGGTAGAGCCAGGTAGAGCAGAGGTAGAGCAGAGGTAGAGCAGAGGTAGAGCAGAGGTAGAGCCAGGTAGAGCAGAGGTAGACCCAGGTAGAGCAGAGGTAGAGCAGAGGTAGAGCCAGGTAGAGCAGAGGTAGAGCCAGGTAGAGCAGAGGTAGAACAGAGGTAGATCCAGGTAGAGCAGAGGTAGAGCCAGGTAGAGCAGAGGTAGAGCAGAGGTAGAGCAGAGGTAGAGCCAGATAGAGCAGAGGTAGAGCCAGGTAGAGCAGAGGTAGAGCAGAGGTAGAGCCAGGTAGAGCAGAGGTAGAGCAGAGGTAGAGCCAGGTAGAGCAGAGGTAGAGCAGAGGTAGAGCCAGGTAGAGCAGAGGTAGAGCCGGGTAGAGCAGAGGTAGAGCCAGGTAGAGCAGATGTAGAGCCAGATAGAGAAGAGGTAGAGCCAGGTAGAGCAGAGGTAGATTAGATGTAGAGCCAGGTAGAGCAGAGGTAGAGCAGAGGTAGAGCCAGGTAGAGCAGAGGTAGAGCAGAGGTAGATCCAGGTAGAGCAGAGGTAGAGCCAGGTAGAGCAGAGGTAGAGCAGAGGTAGAGCCATGTAGAGCAGAGGTAGAGCCAGGTAGAGCAGAGGTAGAGCAGAGGTAGAGCCAGGTAGAGCAGGGGTAGAGCCAGGTAAAGCCAGTGAGAGCAGAGGTAGAGTCAGGTAGAGCTGAGGTAGAGCCAGGTAGAGCCAGGTAGTGGTAGGGAGAGCAGAGGTAGAGCCTTGTGGAGCCAGGTAGAGCAGAGGTAGAGACAGGTAGAGCCAGGAAGAGGAGAGGTAGAGCCCGGTAGAGCAGAGGTAGAGCCAGGTAGAGCAGAGGTAGAGCAGAGGTAGAGCAGAGGTAGAGCCAGGTAGAGCAGAGGTAGAGGCAGGTAGAGCAGAGGTAGAGCAGAGGTAGAGCCAGGTAGAGCAGGGGTAGAGCCAGGTAAAGCCAGTGAGAGCAGAGGTAGAGTCAGGTAGAGCTGAGGTAGAGCCAGGTAGTGGTAGGGAAAGCAGAGGTAGAGCCTTGTGGAGCCAGGTAGAGCAGAGGTAGAGACAGGTAGAGCCAGGAAGAGCAGAGGTAGAGCCAGGTAGAGCAGAGGTAGAGCCAGGTAGAGCAGAGGTAGAGCAGAGGTAGAGCAGAGGTAGAGCCAGATAGAGCAGAGGTAGAACCAGGTAGAGCAGAGGTAGAGCAGAGGTAGAGCAGAGGTAGAGCCAGGTAGAGCAGAGGTAGAGCCAGGTAGAGCCAGGTAGAGCAGAGGTAGAGCAGAGGTAGAGCCAGGTAGAGCAGAGGTAGAGCCAGATAGAGCAGAGGTAGAGCCAGGTAGAGCAGAGGTAGAGCAGAGGTAGAGCCAGGTAGAGCAGAGGTAGAGCAGAGGTAGAGCCAGGTAGAGCAGAGGTAGAGCAGAGGTAGAGCCAGGTAGAGCAGAGGTAGAGCCAGGTAGAGCAGAGGTAGAGCCAGGTAGAGCAGAGGTAGAGCAGAGGTAGAGCCAGGTAGAGCAGAGGTAGAGACAGGTAGAGCCAGGTAGTGGTAGGGAGAGCAGAGGTAGAGCCTTGTGGAGCCAGGTAGAGCAGAGGTAGAGACAGGTAGAGCCAGGAAGAGCAGAGGTAGAGCCAGGTAGAGCAGAGGTAGAGCCAGGTAGAGCAGATGTAGAGCAGAGGTAGAGCCAGGTAGAGCAGAGGTAGAGCAGAGGTAGAGCCAGATAGAGCAGAGGTAGAGCCAGGTAGAGCAGAGGTAGAGCAGAGGTACAGCCAGGTAGAGCAGAGGTAGAGCAGAGGTAGAGCCAGGTAGAGCAGAGGTAGAGCAGAGGTAGAGCCAGGTAGAGCAGAGGTAGAGCAGAGGTAGAGCCAGGTAGAGCAGAGGTAGACCCAGGTAGAGCAGAGGTAGAGCAGAGGTAGAGCCAGGTAGAGCAGAGGTAGAGCCAGGTAGAGCAGAGGTAGAGCAGAGGTAGATCCAGGTAGAGCAGAGGTAGAGCCAGGTAGAGCAGAGGTAGAGCAGAGGTAGAGTAGAGGTAGAGCCAGATAGAGCAGAGGTAGAGCCAGGTAGAGCAGAGGTAGAGCAGAGGTAGAGCCAGGTAGAGCAGAGGTAGAGCAGAGGTAGAGCCAGGTAGAGCAGAGGTAGAGCAGAGGTAGAGCCAGGTAGAGCAGAGGTAGAGCCGGGTAGAGCAGAGGTAGAGCCAGGTAGAGCAGAGGTAGAGCAGAGGTAGAGCCAGATAGAGAAGAGGTAGAGCCAGGTAGAGCAGAGGTAGATTAGATGTAGAGCCAGGTAGAGCAGAGGTAGAACAGAGGTAGAGCCAGGTAGAGCAGAGGTAGAGCCAGGTAGAGCAGAGGTAGAGCAGAGGTAGATCCAGGTAGAGCAGAGGTAGAGCCAGGTAGAGCAGAGGTAGAGCAGAGGTAGAGCCATGTAGAGCAGAGGTAGAGCCAGGTAGAGCCAGGTAGTGGTAGGGAGAGCAGAGGTAGAGCCTTGTGGAGCCAGGTAGAGCAGAGGTAGAGACAGGTAGAGCCAGGAAGAGGAGAGGTAGAGCCCGGTAGAGCAGAGGTAGAGCCAGGTAGAGCAGAGGTAGAGCAGAGGTAGAGCAGAGGTAGAGCCAGGTAGAGCAGAGGTAGAGCAAAGGTAGAGCCAGGTAGAGCAGAGGTAGAGCAGAGGTAGAGCCAGGTAGAGCAGAGGTAGAGCAGAGGTAGAGCCAGGTAGAGCAGAGGTAGAGCCAGGTAGAGCAGAGGTAGAGCCAGGTAGAGCAGAGGTAGAGCAGAGGTAGAGCCAGGTAGAGCAGAGGTAGAGCCAGGTAGAGCAGAGGTAGAGCAGAGGTAGAGCCAGGTAGAGCAGGGGTAGAGCCAGGTAAAGCCAGTGAGAGCAGAGGTAGAGTCAGGTAGAGCTGAGGTAGAGCCAGGTAGAGCCCGGTAGTGGTAGGGAGAGCAGAGGTAGAGCCTTGTGGAGCCAGGTAGAGCAGAGGTAGAGACAGGTAGAGCCAGGAAGAGCAGAGGTAGAGCCAGGTAGAGCAGAGGTAGAGCCAGGTAGAGCAGAGGTAGAGCAGAGGTAGAGCAGAGGTAGAGCCAGATAGAGCAGAGGTAGAACCAGGTAGAGCAGAGGTAGAGCAGAGGTAGAGACAGGTAGAGCAGAGGTAGAGCAGAGGTAGAGCCAGGTAGAGCAGAGGTAGAGCGAGGTAGAGCCAGGTAGAGCAGAGGTAGAGCAGAGGTAGAGCCAGGTAGAGCAGAGGTAGAGCCAGGTAGAGCAGAGGTAGAGCAGAGGTAGATCCAGGTAGAGCAGAGGTAGAGCCAGGTAGAGCAGAGGTAGAGCAGAGGTAGAGCAGAGGTAGAGCCAGATAGAGCAGAGGTAGAGCCAGGTAGAGCAGAGGTAGAGCAGAGGTAGAGCCAGGTAGAGCAGAGGTAGAGCAGAGGTAGAGCCAGGTAGAGCAGAGGTAGAGCAGAGGTAGAGCCAGGTAGAGCAGAGGTAGAGCAGAGGTAGAGCCAGGTAGAGCAGAGGTAGAGCAAGGTAGAGCAGAGGTAGAGCAGAGGTAGAGCAGAGGTAGAGCCAGATAGAGCAGAGGTAGAGCCAGGTAGAGGAGATGTAGAGCAGAGGTAGAGCCAGGTAGAGCAGAGGTAGAGCAGAGGTAGAGCCAGATAGAGAAGAGGTAGAGCCAGGTAGAGCAGAGGTAGATTAGATGTAGAGCCAGGTAGAGCAGAGGTAGAACAGAGGTAGAGCCAGGTAGAGCAGAGGTAGAGCCAGGTAGAGCAGAGGTAGAGCAGAGGTAGATCCAGGTAGAGCAGAGGTAGAGCCAGGTAGAGCAGAGGTAGAGCAGAGGTAGAGCCATGTAGAGCAGAGGTAGAGCCAGGTAGAGCCAGGTAGTGGTAGGGAGAGCAGAGGTAGAGCCTTGTGGAGCCAGGTAGAGCAGAGGTAGAGACAGGTAGAGCCAGGAAGAGGAGAGGTAGAGCCCGGTAGAGCAGAGGTAGAGCCAGGTAGAGCAGAGGTAGAGCAGAGGTAGAGCAGAGGTAGAGCCAGGTAGAGCAGAGGTAGAGCAGAGGTAGAGCCAGGTAGAGCAGAGGTAGAGCAGAGGTAGAGCCAGGTAGAGCAGAGGTAGAGCAGAGGTAGAGCCAGGTAGAGCAGAGGTAGAGCCAGGTAGAGCAGAGGTAGAGCCAGGTAGAGCAGAGGTAGAGCAGAGGTAGAGCCAGGTAGAGCAGAGGTAGAGCCAGGTAGAGCAGAGGTAGAGCAGAGGTAGAGCCAGGTAGAGCAGGGGTAGAGCCAGGTAAAGCCAGTGAGAGCAGAGGTAGAGTCAGGTAGAGCTGAGGTAGAGCCAGGTAGAGCCAGGTAGTGGTAGGGAGAGCAGAGGTAGAGCCTTGTGGAGCCAGGTAGAGCAGAGGTAGAGACAGGTAGAGCCAGGAAGAGCAGAGGTAGAGCCAGGTAGAGCAGAGGTAGAGCCAGGTAGAGCAGAGGTAGAGCAGAGGTAGAGCAGAGGTAGAGCCAGATAGAGCAGAGGTAGAACCAGGTAGAGCAGAGGTAGAGCAGAGGTAGAGACAGGTAGAGCAGAGGTAGAGCAGAGGTAGAGCCAGGTAGAGCAGAGGTAGAGCGAGGTAGAGCCAGGTAGAGCAGAGGTAGAGCAGAGGTAGAGCCAGGTAGAGCAGAGGTAGAGCCAGGTAGAGCAGAGGTAGAGCAGAGGTAGATCCAGGTAGAGCAGAGGTAGAGCCAGGTAGAGCAGAGGTAGAGCAGAGGTAGAGCCAGATAGAGCAGAGGTAGAGCCAGGTAGAGCAGAGGTAGAGCAGAGGTAGAGCCAGGTAGAGCAGAGGTAGAGCAGAGGTAGAGCCAGGTAGAGCAGAGGTAGAGCAGAGGTAGAGCCAGGTAGAGCAGAGGTAGAGCAAGGTATAGCAGAGGTAGAGCAGAGGTAGAGCAGAGGTAGAGCCAGATAGAGCAGAGGTAGAGCCAGGTAGAGGAGATGTAGAGCAGAGGTAGAGCCAGGTAGAGCAGAGGTAGAGCAGAGGTAGAGCCAGGTAGAGCAGAGGTAGAGCAGAGGTAGAGCCAGGTAGAGCAGAGGTAGAGCCAGGTAGAGCCAGGAAGAGCAGAGGTAGAGCCAGGTAGAGCAGAGGTAGAGCAGAGGTAGAGCCAGGTAGAGCAGAGGTAGAGCAGAGGTAGAGCCAGGTAGAGCAGAGGTAGAGCAGAGGTAGATCCAGGTAGAGCAGAGGTAGAGCCAGGTAGAGCAGAGGTAGAGCCAGATAGAGCAGAGGTAGAGCTAGGTAGAGCAGAGGTAGAGCAGAGGTAGAGCCAGGTAGAGCAGAGGTAGAGCAGAGGTATAGCCAGGTAGAGCAGAGGTAGAGCAGAGGTAGAGCCAGGTAGAGCAGAGGTAGAGCCAGGTAGAGCAGAGGTAGAGCCAGGTAGAGCAGAGGTAGAGCAGAGGTAGAGCCAGGTAGAGCAGAGGTAGAGACAGGTAGAGCCATGTAGTGGTAGGGAGAGCAGAGGTAGAGCCTTGTGGAGCCAGGTAGAGCAGAGGTAGAGACAGGTAGAGCCAGGAAGAGCAGAGGTAGAGCCAGGTAGAGCAGAGGTAGAGCAGAGGTAGAGCCAGGTAGAGCAGAGGTAGAGCAGAGGTAGAGCCAGATAGAGCAGAGGTAGAGCCAGGTAGAGCAGAGGTAGAGCAGAGGTAGAGCCAGGTAGAGCAGAGGTAGAGCAGAGGTAGAGCCAGGTAGAGCAGAGGTAGAGCCAGGTAGAGCAGAGGTAGAGCCAGGTAGAGCAGAGGTAGAGCCAGGTAGAGCAGAGGTAGAGCAGAGGTAGAGCCAGGTAGAGCAGAGGTAGAGCCAGGTAGAGCAGAGGTAGAGCAGAGGTAGAGCAGAGGTAGAGCCAGATAGAGCAGAGGTAGAGCCAGGTAGAGCAGAGGTAGAGCAGAGGTAGAGCCAGGTAGAGCAGAGGTAGAGCAGAGGTAGAGCCAAGTAGAGCAGAGGTAGAGCAGAGGTAGAGCCAGGTAGAGCAGAGGTAGAGCCAGGTAGAGCAGAGTTAGAGCCAGGTAAAGCCAGTGAGAGCAGAGGTAGAGTCAGGTAGAGCTGAGGTAGAGCCAGGTAGAGCCAGGTAGTGCCAGGGTGAGCAGAGGTAGAGCCTTGTGGAGCCAGGTAGAGCAGAGGTAGAGACAGGTAGAGCCAGGAAGAGCAGAGGTAGAGCCAGGTAGAGCAGAGGTAGAGCCAGGTAGAGCAGAGGTAGAGCAGAGGTAGAGCAGAGGTAGAGCCAGATAGAGCAGAGGTAAGAGCCAGGTAGAGCAGAGGTAGAGCAGAGGTAGAGCCAGGTAGAGCAGAGGTAGAGCAGAGGTAGAGCCAGGTAGAGCAGAGGTAGAGCAGAGGTAGAGCCAGGTAGAGCAGAGGTAGAGCAGAGGTAGAGCCAGGTAGAGCAGAGGTAGAGCCAGGTAGAGCAGAGGTAGAGCAGAGGTAGAGCAGAGGTAGAGCCAGATAGAGCAGAGGTAAGAGCCAGGTAGAGCAGAGGTAGAGCAGAGGTAGAGCCAGGTAGAGCAGAGGTAGAGCAGAGGTAGAGCCAGGTAGAGCAGAGGTAGAGCAGAGGTAGAGCCAGGTAGAGCAGAGGTAGAGCAGAGGTAGAGCCAGGTAGAGCAGAGGTAGAGCCAGGTAGAGCAGAGGTAGAGCAGAGGTAGAGCAGAGGTAGAGCCAGATAGAGCAGAGGTAGAGCCAGGTAGAGCAGAGGTAGAGCAGAGGTAGAGCCAGGTAGAGCAGAGGTAGAGCCAGGTAGAGCAGAGGTAGAGCAGAGGTAGAGCCAGGTAGAGCAGAGGTAGAGCCAGGTAGAGCAGAGGTAGAGCCAGGTAGAGCAGAGGTAGGGCCATATCAACAACTAGTAGCTCTGCACTTTAGTACTGAACTGAAGCCAGACTAAACCATGGATACAGCGGTTACCAAGGAGTCTCCATAGCAACCATGCGCAGTGTGACACAGCTATAGTAAACAACGTGAGATAAGCCACTTAGATCACGCTTAGTCGGGATGCATGCAATTTACAGTCACGAGCACAAGGGCACGAAATGCCTGAGTTTCGCGCCCGAGGGATAGAGTGACTGTAAAATGAATGACTTGCACATTACGTTTTTAGTGTCAATCGTCTGTTGATTCACACTTGGATGACTTGTGTCCCATACATAAATTTGGGGTTTCAAAAACACACTTCTCTTCTCCCATCCCCCCCCCCCCCCCCCCCCCCCCCCCCTCCCCACAACCACACACATACTTACAACTGTATCAGATGAGCAGCTCACTTGTGCCGTTTCAGTGAACATTAGCAAGCATTGTTAGCTTACTAATAGCCTGCACAGGAAGGAGACAAAGATCAGTAATTCAGTATTCATTGACGCACATCAGCAACACGTCATTGCCAGTGCATGCACATCTACGGCAACTATCATTTACGCTGAAGTTGCTTGCTTAACCCCTTAACAGGCCCACTTCAGACAGTCCTCAACACTTGTACCGAGCGATTTGAAAGATCACATGTGACAGCTGCAATCTGATTAGCTCTACTGGATTTCAAGTAGAGCCCAAGCAAAGTGCTCTAGACCCTCCTTTCCCTTGTGCGATCATGTGAGTCAATCCATGCTGCGGAAAATTTGAGGAGCTAGCCCGCTAGACTAGTCCCATTCCTAATGGTACTGCAGTGCACCGCTGTAGATCGTGTACTGGTGGATGGATTTCTACTGTCCTAGGCATTAAATCCAGGGTCTGCAGCCAGAGGCACCCCATTCGAAGGGGATAATTGCTTGGCAAATTTGGAATTCAAGGTCGTTGGTGGTATACAGATGATTCTCTAGCAGTGTATGAAGAATGTACCTGGCAGCTGCTATTTAGAGGTCACATGACAGGAAGTGGTAGGCCAAGTCCCTCCCAAACTTGGGCACACGAGTCCGGTAGTAGAACCCGTGTGTGTGTGTGTGTGTGTGTGTGTGTGTGTGTGGGTGTGTGTGTGTGTGTGGGTGCGTGCGTGTGCATATGTGTGTGTATGTACTGCTCTTCACATAATTTCCCTGCTGTCTTCTCCTGACCGTATAAAGCCATGTCCCTGTACTACTTTCCTTTGTTAGAGCAGACAACTAGGGACTATTTTCTTCTCGCTGATGACACTCACCAAAACCCAGACGTCACAGAAGTAAAGTAAGACCAATCTCTTGGAAGTTTCAGACCCCACACGATTCTTTTCGTCTGCCCGGCTTAGTCTACTCACCTACTCAGTTCAATGCTGACTCAAAACTTCGTCCATGCCGCTAAGAGCACAGTAATACTATGTAGCAAACTGCTAACTGAAGACCTTAGCTAGCTTTGGACTCGGCCACAATTTTATGCTCAAAGGTTCAAAGGTCAGCCTGCGCGCATGCGCAACAGGCTACTTCCGGTTTTGGCTTTAAATATTGAATTTGTAGCAAGTTTTGGCGGGAAGTCGGGATGGCACACTCGCTAAGCACTTGCTTTACAGCCTGGGGGTTGAGTGTTCGTCTCCCCAATAACCGAGTACGAGTCTGGGCCACTCCGTACACACCGGTTCCTGACTTCCCCGCCTAGCAGCTCGAGTACGCCGGTTCCCATCTGACCACCGAAGCTAAAAGTGTTCTGGTAGAAAGCAGGTCGCCCTCCTGTGATTCCAGTCACGCCTATCCAGCGCTCCTGAGGCTTACACTTCGGTGTCTGACCTGTCACGGAGGGATGGGTTGTTGCTAGGTTGTATTTTTTTTTCTTTTTTTCTCTTTCCCCCTCAAGTTCTGTTTTTTTTTTTGGTTTTCTTTTTCTTGTTCCTTTTTTTCCAGTTCTTTTGTTTTGCTTTGGCATGAAGGGAAGACTGCTAGGCTTTTTTTTTTTTTTGCATAATGATTATGCCTATATAGGTCATGCTAGGCTTCTTTTTTTTGTTGCATAATGATTATCCAATTATGCCTATAGGTCATGTGGCTTAGCATTAGGGTGGAGTTGGCCTATATTATTAGCTTGGGTTTGAGGCTAGTCTTAGTATTGGCTCCTGATATTATTACCCAATAGCATAAGTGTTAATGAAAGCTATGGGATACATCATTCATGCATCATATTCAATCTTCCACACCCGTATACGTACTGCTCTCTACCATAGAGAATGAAACTACTAGCTGTTGCAAGCAATTAACTTTAAGGTTACGGGATACTCATGCGCGCGCCGTGCAAAATGTATACTTAAGCTTGCTAACCAAGAATCTCTGGTACGAACAGCGTGAGCAACTTGATTCTAGAGGTGGAGGTGCACTGTCACAAGGTGCAGGGCATGACGGAAGCTTTTACCAATACGCTGTATAGCCGTGCAAAAACGAGCAGTTCAGTTCACCAAAAAGCCGTATTTACCGCTTTTCTCGAGCAAGACAGCAGATAAATTCATTGACGCACATCAGCAACATGTACCAACACGTATTAATGTCCTGTTCCTGTTCATCGACTTCAGGGTGCCACACATCAAATATTAGCAACCCTCGATTTGTTTGTTTACCATTGCTCTCCTTCCCCTGACATTGTAATGTTAATTTTATTGGTTACTGAAAGATAAGATTCAGAATGTCCTGTTCCAGTTCATCAACTTCAGGGTGCCACACATCAAATATTAGCAACACTCGATTGGTTTGTTTACCATTGCTTTCCTTCCCCTCGTGCCACACAGTATGCACATGTGAGTCATCAAACACCATCAGTTTCCCAACTTGCCAGGGTGTGGTGACATTGCCAACTCTGATTCGATAGCTATCAGGAGCTAAGAGGGGTAGGTGGCACCTCAGGCGGAAATTACAGGGGCCAGTATGGATCTCAATACGGCTACCAGGCTTCAGAACTGAGAACATGGCGTTCCCAAATGCATTGTCCTTCATGAAACTTGAGATGCTCTGAAGCAGTTGTGCTGTTTGTGGACATTGAGCACAGTTGGCTTCTACTCTGCTTCCTTGGTTGAAGAAAGGAAACACTCTCCACTCTCCAGTTGGTGTACTATTTATTTTCCATCCTTGAGGTTGCTGAGAAACGAGTTCATATTCAGTTCGGATGGCTTTGAAAGCACTCTTGGTTTCAAAACAAGAAGAAATCGATTGCAGTGTCTCACATTTCGAGGTCTTCCAAACAGAATCCCTCTTTAGCCCGGGAAGAGTCCAGATATGAGGTTGGAATTCCGATAGGTCCACCTCGTCTCCTGATTCCCTATAAACTGTCCTCAAAAGGTCACGTTTATTGTTTATGCTTTGAACAGTCCCTACAATTCTGGGGTGATGGTGGGAAAGATAATCATCCACACTTTCTGTAACTCCATCAACCTCCATTACGTACTCCCTACACCTCTGCATTAGCTTCTTTCTGATAGTATCCTCCCCATGGCATCTTAAACAGTTCAGAGACTGGCATGTAGACAGTTCATGCGGTCCCTGTTTGACTTTCCCTTCCCTTTTCTTGCTACATAAGTAGAACACAAACAAAAGAGCAAATATGGATGTAGCAAGGATACTTCCATGTAGACTGCTGGGCTCAAAGTCGTTATGTTTTTGACTTCCTTTCTCTCCCATTTTTTGTCTTCGCGCGCAACGGGTTAAAAAATTAAGTACGTCATTTCAAAATGGTTTCCTAGTAACCAACTCACACAAAAAATGGCGGTTGGCTTCACAGAACTACTTGCCTCGAGGCCGTCGTAGCACCGACTATGGAGGACCAGCGTGTGGCGTGGATGAAGGAGCGCGTGTATGCCGCCCTTGGGCTGCACGAAGACAGCCTGTTTGTGGATTTGCTGCAGAGGGAGGAGAATTGGGCCAAGCGGGAGTTGCTCGACTACTTGGACCAGCCTGCGGCGCAGTACTCCCCTGCAGTGCTGTTCTATCCCCTGGAGGGGGAGGTCGAGATGGAGGAGGAAGTCGTGGAAGGTATTATAGCCCCAAAAACTGCAGATACAACTCTATCTCCAATGGTGCTGCTAGTCATATAAATTTCAGACCATTCTGAGTGGGGGAAAAGCAAGACGTTGTGGTTGCAGGCTTGCATGCACATAATGCAGGTCCAGACATGGATGTAGAATTCACTGTTCCGTTTAAACGCTGTGTATTGTGTGCGTTTTCACACATACTTTTTGCAAATGAGGAACGCAAGCAAAGTGTAGCCTCGTTCCCAAGCCATTCCCACCACCAGTATTTGCAGTATGCAAATATGGCGGGGGGGAGACCTAGGAGATCTGGTCACATGCGATGATGTCATGTAGACAGAGGGTAGACACACAGGGGTAGTGCCCAATCGTTAGAATACCTGTTAACTGCCAGAGTTAATCTCTCATCTGTAGAACAACTGATTGAGGAGCTGGTGGAGCAAGCCGAGAGGCTGGAAGGAGAGGGCGCTGGGGAGGGGGACAGCGGGGCTGCTGGTGGCAATGGAAGTGGAGAAGCAGGTGTGCGTGCCTTCCTAAGTACCTGTGGTCTGAACTGTGAGACCGTGACAATACGTAACATGTTACCAAAATGTCACTTGTCCATCAGTACTTGACAAGTGTTGTTGCTATCCCTGCTCAGCGTCAGTTGGAAGCTCTGATGGAGGCAGTACTACCAGTGGTGGCAGAGCGGAGGAGACTAATAGAGTTGTCAAGAAAGTGTGTGTGTGTGTGTGTGTGTGTGTGTGTGTGTGTGTGTGTGTGTGTGTGTGTGTGTGTGTGTGTGTGTGTGTGTGTGTGTGTGTGTGTGAGTGCATGTGCATGCGTGCATGCAATGTGTACAGACTCTTACTAGGAGCCTATGGCAGAAGAAGTGGCTAGTGATTCCAGCTACGTATAACATGTACTTGATAGATTTAGTCATTTTACACTGCACAAAATACAGCTGTGTTGGTATTTGCATGCACCCATTACAGAAGCTAGTGAAGAGGAGCGTGACGAAGATGCAGTTGCACCTCTGCTACAAGCATCTCCCTGAGGGGGTCTCGACGGTGGGGTTCTTCTTTATCCGTACCTCTTGTGACGCCATCCCGGTCCCCTCCAGTCCCGGGGAGGCAAACTCCCTGCTCCCGAGGTGCTTTGAGACCGGCACTGTGAACAACAAGCCACTGAATGCCCTGGAGCGTGTCCTTACTCATGTGTACATCCCAATGCTCATGGTTGCAGGTGTGTGCCACGGTCAGGGTGCTGCAGCTGGCTTCATTAATTTACTGGTCTTCAAAGACCCCTAAAATTTGGCTTGTGAGTATACAAGGTTCAAGGAGGTCTGCAGGTTGATGGCCTTTGTGGAGTTAGCAAACTATCTAGGCGATTCCCTCAAGACCTAACCTCGTTCCCAGTCCCACGCCCAGCTTTTCATCGCTTGCAGTGCAGTACTTTGCCATACTGCAAGCAGCGAAAATGCGGGTGTTGGACTGGGAACGAGGCTACTTAAGACACATGTCTGCTCTGGCTGGTAGAGTTTCCTAGTACAGTGTATGTGCATCCATTTAGTTTTGATACCAAGAAAGGACATTACCTTAGGAAATTGTCTAAGAGAGGGAAGCCACCACTCCTTACGTTTGATGCTGGTCTCTTTCCCAGGTCAACGCAGTGGAGATGGGGAGCTGCAGTCAGTATCCTCTCAAGAGGTGGAACTCCGCCGGTCTGAGTCTAGAATGAGGTCCCTTATGAGGGATGAAGTGCTCATTAATGTACAGAAGTTTGCCACCCAGGTACTGGGATTACATGCATGTAAATGTACATGATGGTAGTGTCAGGTACGTACGTGTCTGGTATACTGTTGTGTTATCTATTCCAGCAGGGTTGTCAGTAGCCTATTAAGCTGTCTTATTAACAATTTCCCCTCTCCCTCATCACCCCCCCCCCCCCCCCCCCCCCCCTTTCTCTCCTTCCTTCTCCTCCTCTTCCACCCCCCCCCCCCCCCTCCCCCTCCCCTCCTCTCCTCCCCCTGTCCTCTCCTTCCTACTCTCCTCCCCTCCACCCAAGGTTCAGCGCACCATCCAGCAGGTGGAGGGTGGGGTGAGGCTGGAGATCCCCGATGTGGTCATTGCCGAGGACCCCGCTGTGGTGGCCAGGAACTTTGCGGTGGTGGGGCAGCTTGAAACAGCCATGGAGGGCTGGGCAAGCATCATCTCAGCTACCATCGATGAACAGCTGAAGAAGCAACCACACGGGAATGGTCCTCTGGCCGAGATTGACTTCTGGAAGGAAAGGAATTCGGTGCTCAGTGCATTGTATGAGCAACTCAAGTTGCCTGCCATCCAGAACATCCTTGCTGTACTGAAGGTGGCTAATGCCCCCTCCTACTCAAACTATGAATACCACCGTGGAGAGCTCAACAGGTACTACCTGGAAGCCAAGGACAACGTGAAGTTTCTTGGAACTCTTGAGAGGCACTTCAAGAACCTGGCCCATGGGTCCAACTTTGTCATCATTCTGGAGACCGTTCCTGCGATGATGAACTCGCTCCGAATGGTGTGGGTGATTTCGCGGCACTACAACACCGATGAGCGCATGGTACCGCTAATGGTACGCATTGCCTGGGAGCTGTGCGAGAGGGCAGCCAGGGTGGTCAACGTGAAGAGTATCTTCAGGTGGGCTGGCTGTACACACGTCTCCTGATTGTATAGACAACAGTCTAAGTCCAAGCCTCGTTCCCAGACTCTCCCACGCGTGAACTGTAAGTGACAAAAAGCTGGGCGATGGACTGGGAACGAGGCTCTCTAAGTGCAAAGGTGCGCTTATTCATTCCCCTACTCACATATCTGCCTTTTCCTCCATTGCCCACTGTGTTTTAGACCTTGTGTTATCTTCTACACTATTAGTAATGTCTGGCATTTAATGCCAGACATTAACTCTTTCCCAGCCACAATTACTATTTCCATCCCTGTTGGCCTCGTACCCAGGCGCTCGGTTCCCAATTACCGAGCGCCTGGGAATGAGGCTACATCCCTGTGGGACCTTAAACGTACGTACCCTAATTCCATGGGCTGTCGTGTTCCACAACACTAGGTTCGAGCACATTCATGACTCTAACCACAGTGTATTGAGTGGCTATGAATTGTCCACAAATGGCTAGCACTGTCAATGACATTATGTAGATTACCTAAGCACTTTGAGTGTGCATCTCCTTCAGGGAGCCTCTCGCTGGAATCAAGCACAAGGCCTCAGAGGCACGGAAGATGCTGGACACGTGGAAACAGGCCTACCTGGATGTCAGGAAGAAGATTGAGCAGTCAGGCCGTGACGCACGCTGGGAGTTTGACCAAAAGAAGCTCTTTGAGAGGTCGGACTACATCATTCAAATCTGCAGTGACATCCACGATGTGGTGCAGGTAATATGCACACTGTGTGTGATGCTTTTGCTGATAGACATGTAACAAATTACGTAGGACTCAAATGACTCCTAAATGGCTTGTAATTGAGTACTAATACGTATGAGGATGACAGAAAGTCATCACTACTACTGACAACAAAAATACACTAGAATCTCTACATGCTATGCAGTAAGGCTGGCCCTATTGACTAGTTAGTTAGTATGCAAGACGTATAGTCAACGGCCTTAGTTCAGTTTAATCAACCCAGTGCACATGTATACATGTGTCCTCGCACTTCTCTATGCACTAGACCATTGAGGAGTTCCACAACATCTTTGGCCCTGAGCTGAAGGCCGTGACCGGGAACCCTGACAGGATAGAGGCTGTACTGCAGCGGGTGGACAGTCTCGTGCTGGACATCGAGACGGTACGCTTTGACCCCTACACCCCAAGCAACAGGCATGAGTGGCGCAGTGTCATGAACCGCTTCCAACGTGAGGTGAAGCTGATCGAAGAGGAAGCCAACACCTTCATTGACGAGTCTTTCCAGAGCCTGCGATCAGCTGAAGGAGCCTTCGACATGCTGCACAACTTCAAGCACATTCGCTCCCGTGATGCAATCAATGCCGCCATGATGAAAAACTTCACCGAGATTTTGGTGACGTTCGAGAAAGAGGTGGACGCCATTAACGACCTCTTTAGGGATAACAAGAAGCGGCCACCGATCTCAAAGAACCAACCTCCTGTGGCCGGAGCCATCAGCTGGTCCCGGTCACTCTTCCAGAGGATCAAGCAGACGGTGCTCCGCTTCCAGACCATGAAGGAACTCATTGACAGTGAGGCAGGGAAGACAGTGAGTGGTCATAAACACATGCATACGAAAAGATTTCACCACTCATGAATTTATGATGACTGATCTCCCTCTGCCTTCCCTGCAGGCAAGCAAGCACTACCTGGCAGTGGCTCGCTCAATGAAGCAGTATGAGCAGGAACTGTATGGAGAGTGGCTGGAGAGTGTTGATGCTACCCTGCCCGGGTTGCTCAAGAGGACCGTGCTGACCAAGCCACCCAGTATTCCCTTCTCCCTCTCCGTCCAACACACCCCCATGCCTGGTGACTCTCGCAGCGCCTCACGAGCTGATTACTCTCATCTCTTGCCACCAGGTGGGGAGCAAGTGGTTAGATCCAGGAGTAGAGGGAAGGAGAGGAGAGGGAAGGGGAGGGAGGAGGGGAGGGATGGAGGAGGGAAGGGAGGGAGGAAGGGAGGGAGGGAGGGGAGTGAGGGAGGGAGGGGAGGGAAGGGAGGGAGAATAGGGGAGGGGGGAGGGGGGAGGGGAGTGAGAAGAGAGAAGAGAAGGGAAAGGTGGATGAATGCATGTGGATAGACCAATTGAGTATATGTGTGTGGGGGGAGTAGTGTGTGTGAAGGTATTGATCTGTGCTGTCGTGTTTGACCTTCTCTGTAGCATTGCCTGCAAACTGTGAGTATGTCGTGAACTTTGCGCCAGAGCTGTCCAAGATCATAGCTGAGGCAAAATACCTTGAAAAGCTCGGGTTCCAGGTGCCGGACCTTGCCCGGAGTGTGGCCCTGCAGGAAGACAAGCTGATTGGCTACCAGGATGGCCTTAACCGCTGCCTCTTCCGTTACCACCGTGTCCTTGCTTCTCTCAGTGATGCTGAGGTGGGGGGGAGAGAGATACAGAGAGAGAGAGATACGGAGAGAGTGAGGAGAGAGGGAGAAAGGAGGGAGAGAGAGAGAGTGGATAGAAAGGGTATAAAATAGGAGAGAGAATTTGGGGGAGTGGATTGGTCATGTGGAAGCAAAGTCCTATACAATGTATGTGCATGCATGTCTGAATTTTGACGGCAGATCCGTACATCCTTCCCTCCTCTACTCCCAGACGGACCTGTTGGTTGACCACATCAAGACACTGCAGCGGGTGTTGAAACCTGGTAGCAAGAGACTCAACTGGAACTCTCTTGGGATTCAGGACTACATCACCAAGTGTGAACAGGTAGATTTGTAGTCCCATATATCAGAGTAGTTATTACATCTCTACTGTGTTCCAGTTTAGTTACGTGTGTATAGGTTGTAGTAATGGACTGAGAACTGTATGTATACTACCAATGCTCTTTCTTACATTGTTCATCACCTTCTTCCTTCATTTCTTCCCCTTCCATCATCTCTCATTCCATCCCCTCTCCCTTTCGTCTCTCCTCCCTTTCATCCCCCATTCTCTTTTGTCCCTCTCCCTTTTATCCCCACTCCCTTTTTGTCCCCCTCCCCTTCATCTACCCTCCCTCAATCCCCACCCCCTTCTCCCCTCCACTCCTCCCCCCTTCCCCCCTCCACTCCTCCCCCCTTCTCCCTCCACTCCTCCCCCCTTCCCCCTCCACTCCTACATCTTTCCCCCTCCCCTCCTCCATCCTCCATCCTCCCCCCCTCCCCCCCCCCCCCCCCCCCCAACTCTTCTCCTAATCCAGTCCATCACCAAGTTTGAATCCCTGGCCAACCAGATCCAAAAGAATGCCGGGGACATTGAGGAGAGGCTGCACATGATTGAGGCAGTGCGGCTGTTCAAACAGCACCCTCCAAAGCCAGGGGCTGAACTGCCAGAAGCAAAAGTAAGATTTTCCTCTTTGCGTTTGCTTATAATGATATTATGTTGCAACGACAAACACACATTATGCATACAGCTTACAAGATAGTCACAACTGACTAGAGTATGAGCCTTAGGCAAATTCCAATTCTCTCTTAATACTGCTTTGCTTTTTCCTTCAGGAGTATTTTGAGTTTCAGGAGACACATCGCAGTCGCATCTTCAGCACACTGAGTAGGAAGTACCACGCCATAGGCCCCCTGCTGATCAAGGTGGAGGGTCTGGTGGTATCCACCAACACAGGAAAGTCACCTCGTCTCAAGCAGTACTACGCCTACTGGGAGAAGAGGATCTTTGATGCGCTATTGAAGGTGCGAGTGCATGTGTGTGGATGTGGAGGTGTGTGTTATGTGTGTTGGTGGGGTATTAGCTTGGATATTGGCTGGCTGCATCCATAAAGTAGACATTTGGCTGTTGTTTAAAGTGCGATGTACCCTAGTCTCAGTCCCAGACCCAACCAACCCCAGCACGGATCACTTTTAGTATTATACTAGAAGCGATACACACGCTGGATAAATGGTCTAGGAACGAGATGTACCCATGCGTGTAGATAGTACGAAACACTAATTATTATCAAGCGTGGGGTCAGTTGTGAGTGTGCTAACTTAGTGTAGTACTTTTTCATAGTATGGTGATACCAGAAAAACTACGGTGATTATGTTTTGGAGCGATGGCTGAAAGGTTTGAGGTGATTGGGTCCCTGTGTTGCTCTCCTCAGATGGTGACCAACAACCTGCGCTACTACGACACCCTGCTGCAGTCCGGCAGGCCCCTGTTCACAGTGGAGGCCCTGCTCTCTCCCCCAGAAATCATACTGCACCCCCATACCAGTGAACTGTTCAAACTGATGACACAGGCCATGCTGGAAGTCGTTGAAGGGTATGTGGTCGTTTGTAGCTCAGACGTCTCCTGCAAGCCAAGTACCAACATGCACATCCATACATGTAGAAAAATGCAGCTGTTCCTTTGTTGCTAGGCACCTGAACAGCACACTTGGTGTTGAATGTGCCTCTGAATTCACCACTGTATATTGCTGGCCTGTATCAATCTAAGTTTGTATCTCCACTCATTCTCCACATTTGGCCCAGCTTTCAGTAGTTAGTGTTTGTCATTGACAACCTATTTTTGTTCCCTCTCGTGTGTACCAACACAGCACCAAGAAGTTCCCTCGGTGGCTGAATGGCTCCTGTATTGAAGCCCAGCCGCAGCAGGTGGCCGGACAGGACGAGCCAGTACTTTTCAGCTTCTTCTCAGATGTGAGCATGCATCCTGCTGTCAACGAGGTTGGACTTGGGGTGCAGGAGGGCATCAGAGGTGGTGTGGCCAGCCTCTTGAAGCACATCACCTGGTGGAAGAAGTACAGACTTCTGTGGAAGATGCAGAGG
Organism: Axinella damicornis; assembly: GCA_963931865.1. Classification (NCBI taxonomy): domain Eukaryota; kingdom Metazoa; phylum Porifera; class Demospongiae; order Axinellida; family Axinellidae; genus Axinella; species Axinella damicornis. The sequence goes on from OZ007507.1 coordinate 2,985,411, forward strand.
GTGGGTGTGATCTCTGTATTGGGTATTATGGTGTGGTGGGCCATGTGAACAGCTGAGCAAAGCTAGTTCGCTCATGGAACAGCATAATCATGCATATGATTGCTTGTTCCCTGGCCTTTCCTTGTACGTGAGATGGTCTGGCTGTCCAGTTATTTACTGATCTGCAGTGGATTTCTGCTGTCATTTCTTGCCATTCTGCACAACCCCAACCTTGCTCCAGGACATCCTCCTTGAGAAGTTTGCTCAGAGGCAACCCACCTGTGTGGCCTTCGACGAGAAGCTTAACTTCTACTCCAGTGTGGCGGCAGAGATTGCCACCCACCCCCTCAGCCGAGAGGTGGAGTTTGCTGTGCTGCACATGGACCCCCTGGCCCAGGCCCTGAGGAAGAATGCCCGCCGCTGGGTCACCTCCCTTGGGAAGCTGTTGAATGACAGTGCCAGGGAAAGTCTCATGCAGCTCAGAGCAGAGCTTGAGGTATGCATGTTAATGTGTATTGTTCGCACAACAGTGATCAACTTGCCGTATTGTCCACGTGGAGATGAGTTGGAAAGATATTTTGTAGCTGCTGTTCTGCACGCACGTGGTATATATTATTGTCTAGCACCATACATGTATATATATTGTTTCCTCCAGGGGTTGTCCAGTGACCTGACACGATCCCCTGACACTCTGGAAGATCTCAAGTTTGTGCTGAGTGCAATTGCCAAGATCAGAAGCATGTCCTTGGACGTGGAGATGCAGTACAGGTGTGCACCAGCGTTACACCATTCTTGATGATGCAGCTTATAATGAGTGAACACACACCTAGAAAGTTGTTGAGCGTGCAGGGGGCATGAGAAGTTCAGAAAAGTGGATGGCCGGCTCCAAGGTTTATTTTTTTCAGTTGGGGGGGGGGGGGGGGGGGCAAAGCAAGAAATTTTGGGAGGGGTGATTAAAATTAATTAAAAATCCCCCCCCCCCTACACACACACACACACACACACACACAAAAGAACCCTGCCCAGCTGAGTGTAACTGCAAACAGCTGTTTACCTTTACACAGGCAAACACCCTTGCTTATAAGGCACCACAAATAAGTATTTTCCCCACCCTGTCCTCCTTCCTCATGCTCGCAGGGACATCCAGGAGCGCTACCGCACCCTGACCATGTACAGCATAGCGGTGCCACAGGAGGAGGTGGAGATGGCAGCAGGCATCGAGCAGCAGTGGAAGGATGTGTCCACGCAGGCCAGGCAGGTGGACAAGAGCCTCATCTCCGTCAAGAAGAAGTTTACCTTGGTGTGTATGTTGATAGTGCCAATAGACCGTATGGTACATGTACTACATGTACTACTGTCAATTTCACTTGGCTTCAAACATGCGTATAGTCTCAGTCCCAGACCCAAGCGGGATCACTTCCAGTATCATACTGGAAGCGATCTGCGCTGGGATTGGTTTGGGTTTGGGGCCGAGACTAACATGCATGTGTGGTGCGTTAGTGCACTGGCACTGGACGGGGAGCCTGGCTGTGGTACCTTCTATGGTAAGATTCAGAACGTGCTCCTAGCACTGATGCGCACACATCACACAGTAATGTGAAGTATGCTTGACTCTGTGCAGTTCATGACTCATGAGACATGTGCTAGTCATACGGACATTGTTATCAGCTCACTGCACTATGCCGAGTGTGTCCTCCTTTCAGATCACAAATGATCACGTGAAGACCTTCCAGTCTGATGCTACAAGCTTCAAGGAGAAGTTCAAGATGGAGGGGCCGGCTTCTGTGGGAACAGACCTTGACAAAGGTGAGGCCTTCTCTCGACTTGTGGGAAGAGAATGTGCAGGGAACATGCAGTGTGACTACACACGACACTGGCGACCTAGTTATTAGTCACTAATTAGAGCCCTGTAAATGAAGGGACTACCTTGGATTTGATATTTAGCCTGTGGTTTGGGCCGCCTCATTTACTGGCCATTCTTGTCCTTACCACAAGCAGTGTGCCAGCAGTGGTCTTGGAATGAGGCTAGAATCGACGTCGTGTAACACAAATCTGTTGAGACTGACTGTAATGCATTCACTGCCCTCCTTGTATCATATCCACCCCCAAATCCTCCCCCACTTTCTCAGGTGTGAAGCTTCTGAAGGAGTTCAAGGTGCAGTACGCCGAGTACGAGCGTCAGCGCCAGGAACTGACCAATGCAGAGAAGCTCTTCGACCTGCCCATCACCCTCTACCCGGACCTCATCGAAGTGGACCATGATCTCAAGAACATCACAAAGGTCTACGAGCTCTATGAGGCACAGAGGGTGAGTGCATAGCTCTAGATTATTATCTGAAATCAGGTGCAGGTGTCTTTGTTCCATATGTGGACATTACAGGCAGTGATGGCTTCAGAATGTTTATGTACTAGTGTTTGCTGCAGTATTCTCTTCTGTATTGCACATCTGCTGTCCAAGTTGTATTTGCTTGCATCGTTGGACCATCTGGGTTCAGTGAAAGCTACAAATGAAGCTACACCTGCTGTCCAGCTGTCCATGTTATGCACATTCGCTCAGGCTTGCCCCACTGATGTTCTGCATCTGCCTAGTATACTACATGTACTTTGTGTTGATGTGTGTTGCAATCTATGCAGGTGGCACGTGAAGAGTGGTCAGGTGCGCTGTGGGCTAACCTGAACATTGAGCAGCTGACGGTGGGTATTGAGGAGTTCATGCGGCAGTTGAGGAAGCTCCCTAAGGAGGTGAAGGCCCTGCCCATCTGTCATGTGCTGGAGGAAAGGATGAGAGAGTTCAAGGACTCTGTGCCTCTGTTTGCTGACCTCAAGAATGATGCCCTCCGGGACAGGTGGGTGTATGGTATATACGTATGTACATTGTATATTGTATATTGTAGGCCTGTATAGTATGTTCATAAGTACGTACATGTACGTGCATATGCATCCCTCTTTGTCCCGTCTTCTGCTCCCTCTCTTCTTCCCTACCCTCTTTTCTCCTTCCCTCTCTTCCTCTCCTCTCCTCTTCTCCCCTCTCCTCCCCCCTACCTCCTCTCTTTCCTCCCCTCCCCCTCTCCCCTCACCTCCCCTCCTCTACCCTCCCTCCTGTTCTCTCCCTCCCTTCCCTCCCACTCTACTCTCTTCGAATTCTCTTCTTTGTCCTCCCTTTCCCCCACTCCCCTCCCTCTTCTCCCTTCTCTACTCCACACTCTCCTCTCCATCCTCCCTCCCCCCTTCTTCTCCCTCTCTTGCAGACACTGGCAGAAGCTGATGGAGCTGACCGGGAAGAATTTTGACATGAATCCCGAAACATTCACCTTGGAGAACCTCTTTGCCATGGAGCTGCATAACTATGCTGAGACCATCTCGGACATTGTTGCTTCTGCCAACAAGGAGCTCAGCATTGAGAAGAGTCTCAGTGAGGTTGTATCCACCTGGCAAAGCCTGCGCTTCTCAGTGATAAAGTATGTAGTTACTCCTGTGAGCTTCATACATGAACTACCCACTGCAATAAATGGCTCATTTTAGCTGGAATAAACTACCTGTATGGAACATAAGGTCTGTCTTGATTTCATTCAGTGCATGCTCTATCATGTATTCCACAGGTATATGCGAGGTACTCAGGAGCGGGGGCATGTCCTGGGGGCAGTGGATGAGATCGTGATGACCCTGGACGACAATGCCATGAACCTCCAGAGCATGGCAGCCTCCCGCTTCGTGGGGCCATTCTTTGAGAAGGTTCAGAAGTGGGAGAAGTCCCTGTCACACATCAGTGAAGTTGTAGATGTAAGTTGGCATGTTGAAGTGGAGTGCATGGTTGTCATGGAAACTATACACCCTCAAGTCCCTCTTCTGCAGTTTGTTCTGTCGTCTAACTTCTGATTGTCATAAACAACACACATACATGTACTTACTCACGCACGCATGCACGCACGCATGTACGCACACACACACACACTCATGCACGCACATACACACACACACACACACACACTGTACTCGTTTGTTATTAGGCACATGTTCCTATATCTCCGGAGGAAGGAAATATGCACCTATAAGCAAGATGCGCTTAATTTTGAATGACATTCCTCGAGTAGGAAGTACACTTCATTTCTAATTATAGCCTTCGTAGGATTGAAAATAGCAGACTTTCTGGAAGAAGACTTCAGTGGTTAATAAAGAGTAGCTGGGATGAGAGTCGGACATGTGCCTAACAGCAAATATGCACCTGTATGTAAGTGAGCTGCGCCAAATAACGAGCAATTACAGTATTCACAAGCAAGCATAATACGTATGAACACGTACGTGCACATGGATGTGCCATACTAAGAGTTAAGATGGAAGTGAATTAATACATAATAAAACATTTGAAGTTGGTACTTACAAAAACGAGTCCTTATCTTTGGTTAGGTACTAATAGTTATGAAGGGGTGCACTCAAGTCCTTACGTTCAGTTTGTTTCTCAACCAAATCTGTTCACTTGCTGTTCTTGGCAGCAGCTCTCTGGGCCCTGCTGGCAAAGCTGCCTGCTGGCACTGAGCCCCCGTGGGACTTGGCCGTGGAGCTCTGGATTCTTGATGCGGCCTGCTGAGTCATTGGAGTGCTTTTGCTCCCCCCTCCACCTCCGCCACCACCACTCTGTCCTCCTTTAGGCATCTTGTAGGGTCTCTGGTCAGTGGTTGTAACAATCGAGTGAAAATACACCAGTTTGAACGTCACCTTCTGGTTGATGCTGACGAAACAGTGCTTCTCTGGCTAAGTAGAGCAAATTTCAAGAATCTCAAGGATACGCTGATCTTATAATAGCTTTTGAAATGTCATTCATGTGTACGTGTACTGTTGCAAGGAATTCCATTGTTGGTCATTCTTGTTGTGTCATCTTTGATGGCAGGGTTTGCCGCCTTTCCCACGAACCTGCTGACGTGTCATTTTTAATTAGATAGTTCTTCAGAAATGTAAATTCCCGGCTAAGTAATTTTAATGTAGCTAGATCCTTTCTCCTTGGGTGGTAACCAAAATTCTTGTGAATTGGGTTATCAGTTTAGGAATGATGGGCTGCACGGTAGTAGGCTTGGCTATCTTCAGGAGAAGTATGATTTTTTGTTGAGGATTCATTAATACTGCTAATGAATGAATACGCTTATGTCCTTCCCAGCCAGCCCATCCTCTTGAAACCCTGCACACTTTACACTTTGCTATACCCTATCAGACTCTATTAGCTTGTAACCTTGCAGCTTCAGCCACACACACACACACACACACACACACACACACACACACACACACACACACACACACACACACACACACACACACTCATACACATGCATTCACACACACACAGGTGTGGATGGTCGTGCAGCAGAAATGGATGTACCTCGAGGGGATCTTCATTGGAGGAGACATTCGACAGCAGCTACCAGAGGAGGCCAAGAAGTTTGACAACGTTGACAAGACCTTCAAAAAGGTGGGAACACTTGTAGTGTGACTATGTATACGCTTGAATTCAGTGTCACAGATCACACACTGCACAGCCTCAATTCTTAAGTGTATTCACAATCCACTCACTCTCGCATTGCACTCTGACCCACACCTCCCAACACACACAGATTATGACAGACACATCCAAGAATTCCCTGGTGTACGATGCCTGCCACTCCGAGAACCGCCTGCAGGACCTGCAGATGATCCACTTGGGACTGGAGCGCTGCCAGAAGAGCCTTAATGACTACCTGGACTCCAAGAGGAATGCTTTTCCTCGCTTCTTCTTCATCTCGGATGATGAACTGCTGTCCATCCTGGGCAGCCATGAGTGCACCTGCGTCCAGGAGCACATGATCAAAGTATGTGTGTGTGTGTGTGTGTGTGTGTGTGTGTGTAGACTGTAGAGGAGGATAGTGCTGAATGCCTGGTACGTATGTCACCCCCTCCTCCAATATTCTGATGATGTGATATCTTCCTCCTCTGATTGTGATTATGCTGTAATACTCTTCCCTCCCAGATGTTTGACAACATAGCTCGACTGAGGTTTGTGCAGGGACCCTCTGGGGAGCCCACAGCAGATGCTCTGATCTCGGCCGAGGGGGAGATGATGGAGTACCGGCAAGGGGTGTTGGCCGAGGGGAAGGTGGAGGACTGGATGACTGCAGTGCTCAATGAGATGAGGAGCACCAACAGACTCATCACTAAGGAGGCCATCTTTAACTACTGCCATGGAAAGTCAAGGTGTGTGTGTGTGTGTGTGTGTGTGTGTGTGTGTGTGTGTGTGTGTGTGTGTGTGTGTGTGTGTGTGTGTGTGTGTGTGTGTGTGTGTGTGTGTGTGTGTGTTGGCGGGTGGGTGGGTGTAGGTATTGGGAAAGGCAGTGTGTGTGTCTGTGTGGTGTGAGTACCATGTGTGTGGGTATAGGTGTGTGTGTGCAGATGTTTGGGTGTGTGGGTGTTGTGTGTGGGGGAACTGTTACAAGAGGAAACGACCATATCGCATGATGCTGGCTGACGTAGAAAGGATTCTATACGTGCATACTTTCTGTTCCCTCCCTCATCTGTGCATACTTTGTGTTCCCTCCCTCATCTGTGAGCCAACTGATGGGACAATTCCTGTTGTGTGTTTCCCCCACTCCAGGGTGGAGTGGATGTATGACTACCAGGGTATGGTGATTGGAGCATGCAACCAGGTGTGGTGGACGTGGGAGGTGGAGGACGTCTTCAGGAAGGTCAAGAGGGGAGACAAGATGGCCATGAAGAACTACGCCAAGAAGCTGCATTTGCAGATTGATGCCCTGGTGGTGCAGGTAGGTGTGTGTGTGTATGTGTGTGTGGAGGTGTTTGTATGTATGTGTGTGTCGAGGTACGTAAGTGTATGTGTTTGTGTGTAGGTGTGTATGCAGCAAGAAGCGTGATACATAAGACATGCACATGCTGAAAGTCACCTCTTTTATGTGCGTATGACTGGATATTCATGCATAACCTTGTGTCAGGTGGAGGTATGTTTTTGTGCCAAAACACTATTTTATGGCACATTTTGACTGGCCAATGTTGGAATTAAACCAAAATTGGCAGAAACAGCACTCCTGTTCTGTAGGGTGACTGATTTGCCATTTCTGCCAAAATGGACCAATGAACCTTGATTGGTACAATGTACGTATTGGGAATAGATTTGGAAGAGAACTTTACACTAGGTATGGGTGTGTGAATGATCGAGATATGAAGCTGGGGATTGTGCCGTTGTGGTCAGCATACATGGAGCTTTCAAATGATGTCCTTAAAATGAATTTTAATTTCGGTCACATTTTTTGCCAAAAATTGCACTTGACCAAAGGCTATAATCCACGGTTTTTTCATGATTTTGGGTCAAAATTCAACCTACAGCAAAATACACATCAGTGGAATGCTCCATTCATACTGATCACAATGGTGCAAATCCCAGCTTCATATCTCATTCGTAGCCCAAGATACCTAACATTTTAGTCCGCCATAAACTGCATGCATAGCCAGACCTTCTACACCACCAGTTTTTGATCGCTTACAGTATATACTGTAAATGATCAAACACTGGAAGTGTAGAAGGCCTGGGAATGAGGCTGTGGATGCAGGACGCCCTCCACAACAAGTGGCAGCTAGTGTTCATGGCATTGATGCTAGTTCATTCCACAAACATCTTCTGCTATCATCCGTGCAGGTCCGATCCCAGCTGAGCAAGAATGACCGAAAGAAGTTCAACACTGTGCTCATTGTTGACGTTCACAACAGAGACATCATTGACCGCTTTGTCCGAGACAGGTGATCCTCCAGCATAGACCACTCCCTCTCCTTCCACGGAAGGACATTGTTACCTCTTCCTAATGCGGACACCTTGCTGTTCGTACAAGTTGTCCAGTCCCACTAGCAACTTAACTGTATTAAGAAATCCACTGGTTCCAGACTGTAGCTAGGGTCTAGCAACCTTCTCACCAACCTGCACCGCAAGTTCAGTGAACCACATCCATCGATCTCCCTTAGTCTGCTAGGCTAGGTGTACATCCTGAATGTGTGTTGCCACGCCTACTGGGAATTTAATAACTGGAAGCTTCTGTAAGATGGACACCTGCAGATCGTGGGGTACAGATTGTATAGAGCTCATCCCCGTTTCCTTTCCCTCAGCGTTTACACTGCATGTGATTGAGGACTGGGTATCACTTTCCTCCACTCGATCTCCCCCCCCCCCCTCAGTATCATGGAGGCTCGTGAGTTTGAGTGGGAGAGCCAGCTGAGGTTCTACTGGGAGCAGGAGCCGGACCAGCTCATGGTGCAGCAGTGCACGGGCAAGTTTGGCTTTGGCTATGAGTACATGGGGCTTAATGGCCGGCTGGTGATCACCCCGCTGACTGACAGGATCTACCTTACGCTCACACAAGCGCTCTCCATGCACCTGGGGGGAGCCCCGGCTGGACCGGCGGGCACAGGGAAGACTGAGACCGTGAAGGACCTGGCAAAGGCCATGGGACTGCTGTGTGTGGTCACCAACTGTGGAGAGGGCATGGACTACAAGGTGGGCTTGGTGGTGGAGTTGGGATTGCCTTTGTCCCTAACCGATTATTTGGGGAGGGGTTGGTTGCTGTTGGTTTGTAGTACGTACATTGCATGGCAGTCATATTGCAATCTAAGGTTGAAGTCATAGACTGAGAATATATTTTCCTAATCCTCCCTGCAGGCTGTGGGCAAGCTGTTCTCCGGTCTGTGCCAGTGTGGGGCCTGGGGGTGTTTCGATGAGTTCAATCGTATCGACATTTCTGTACTCTCTGTGATCTCCACGCAGATCAAGACCATCCAGAATGCTATCACCCACAAACACAAGAAATTTCAGGTTGGTGGCATGTAATAGTATACACAAGAGCTGACTATGCATACCTTACAATACGCGGAGGGATGGAGGTCGATGGTACCGAGGCTAGGAGCAGATGGCACATAGGGCAAATGTGTGAGCAGTGTGGTCGCCAGGTTTTAGTGATGGAAGATGCGCAGGCTGTTGAAGTCAGCAATTGCAAATAAGGGCAACGTATTCCCATTTTGGTTTGAATGTTTCTCATCTGCAGTTCCCCTTGTTAGCACAATGGGAACGTAGATGTGACAGTATCTCAATGTCAGGGGCTTCATTTTCGATATTCTGAAGTGCTTAGTGGTATCAGCTAGGTATAAAAAAAACTGGTTAGATGCCACAAAGTAGGTGGCATTGCCTTAACCATGTGTTGTAAGTTGAAAGTCCGAAGACTTTTCTCGTCCTTATCGAGGGAGATGCTAACCTTCTCTCGGCTCATACAACACACTAGTATACGCCCTCCTCCATTATTTATAGCATTGAGACATAGTGCGCCTTTTGAGTATGGGTTACGGTTATGAATACGCTTAGTACTTTATGAATAGACGTTAAGTACTATATCGCGCGGCGCGCGTTCCTGGTACTTCAGCAGGCAATCTGGAAGTGGCCCTTGAAGTTAGCTCCTGCTAATATGTCTTGCAAGTTCTTTTGTGGCCCTGTGAATTATGACAGATGCAACAGTGCAGTGATGTCCTCCAGATACCATGGAAACTCTTGTATCTGCAAATGAACTAGGGTATGCCTTGAGGAGGAGAAAACCATCTACTAGTAGCTGTATTATAATTGTTCCAGTGATCGTGATCGAAAGGCTTGCCAAGTCTTATCAAGTTGTCTTCTCTGTTTTGCTTGCTGAGCTCCTGCCTGCACTGTAGCTTCAAACAGTTGCTTACATGAGTGTGTATGTGTATGAGTATGGCATCTGGGCATCAAGTCGAGCCTGCCTGTTAGCAGATATCTCAACACCTCAATGCTTATGCCTACAAGCTATGCCCATTATTGATCAATGAGCATGGTACTCTAGCATGCCCTGCTGCATGTGCCCACATTTATACTTGCAGATTATGTACACTTCAGCGAGTATCCACACCTTGTACTACCTCATCTGTACAACTACCTGGTATCGACTACATTTACCATTGCATCAACCCCCCATAAACACGACTGCATGCCCACTGTTACACAGCATATCCATTGGGATTACCTTTGTCTGTAACAGTACATGCTGCTCAATACCAGCCAACCCTGCCTCCTCCCTATCCTACAGTTTGAAGGTGTTGAGATCACCATGGACGACCGGGTTGGTATCTTCATCACAATGAATCCAGGGTATGCCGGCCGAACAGAGCTGCCGGAGAGCGTGAAGGCCCTGTTCCGCCCCGTGGTGGTGATTGTACCAGATCTTCAGCAGATCTGTGAGATCATGCTCTTCTCAGAAGGGTTCCTCATGGCAAAGGTGTGTGTGTAATGAAGCTATGCCCCCAAACTCCTTAACTAGTTGTAAAGTACACAGCATCTCAACAGTGTTTTGAAAGGGGGTAGAGTCATGTTCACAAACTCATAGCCGATTAGCCCTGTGAGTGACTTGGGTATACAGCATCCTTCATGAAATTGGGTGAGCTTTATCTCAAGAAGTGCAGGTAAGAGCACTTTGGTGATTTATGTCATTGCGCAATGCACACTACAGCAATAGACAATTTGGTAGCTTAGAATATATATTTTTTCTGAAGCTCATCTTGGCACGATCTAGGGGTCAGACACACTACTTCAAAATGTGAACAGAAGTATTCTCTTCCCCCTCCATCTCCCTTCCCTCCCTCCCCTCCACCTCCCCTCCCTCCCCTCCACCTCCCCTCCCTCCCCCCTCCTCGTTCCTCCTCATTCTTCCTCCCTCCTTCCCCTCCTCCCCTCCTCCCTCCTCCTTCCCCCCTCCTCCTTCCCCCCCCCCCCCCCCCCCCCCCCCCCCCCCCCTCCTCTCTCAGGTGTTAGCCAAGAAGATGACAGTGCTGTACAAACTGGCCAAGGGGCAGCTCTCTCGGCAGCACCACTATGACTTTGGCCTGAGAGCCCTCAAGGCTGTACTCGTGATGGCTGGGGAGCTCAAGAGAGGATCCCCTGACCTCAATGAGGTGGGTGCTACAACTGTGGTTAGACTGGTGTGTCATGTATACATTTACACTTCACTGGAAAGACTACGGTACGTGTCTTTAAAAATGACGCACGTCTGCGGAACCGGACACATGCCGTCACCAGTTAGCCCTCAACTTGTATTTCCTTTCTCTCCCTGTAGGACATGGTGCTGATGCGAGCTTTGCGTGACATGAACTTGCCCAAGTTTGTGTTTGAGGATGTCCCTCTCTTTCTAGGGCTAATAGGAGACCTCTTCCCTGGTCTGGACTGCCCTCGTGTCCGCTACCCCAAGTTCAATGACGCTGTGGAAGCTGTCTTGATGGACAACAAGTACATCCTCTTACCACACCAGGTGAAGGGTGTGTGTGTGTGTGTGTGTGTGTGTGTGTGTGTGTGTGTGTGTGTGTGTGTGTGTGTGTGTGTGTGTATATGGAGGAGAGGGGGGGAGGGTGTGGGTGTGTGCACATGTGTTTGTGTGTGCATGCATGCGTGAGTGTGTGTGTATGAAATTTACCATTCTAGTGTTTTTAAATTATGTTATGAAAGTGTACAACACAATCAGTGGTTACAGATTTACCTCTGCCCTCCCCCCACTGTCCAGGCGGACAAAGTGGTCCAGCTGTATGAGACGATGTTGACCCGTCACACCACAATGGTTGTGGGGCCCACTGGAGGAGGGAAGTCCGTGGTCATCAACACCCTCGCCCAGGCACAGACCAGGTGGGCAAAGGAGAATGAATTTATTTGTCTCCATGTGAAACTCTACCAAAGCCATTGGGCAAACTGCGTGCATGCAGAGTTCATTCGGCGGACTTATGCACTGATATATCCAACTGTACCATCGTGTTGTTATATTGTGTGAGCTTGAACCTACACGTTGATACCTTTAGTTTTACTTCCAGACAACCCATTCTTGTTAGGATCGCTCTCCACCTCCTCTTCTGTACATGCAGGCTAGGTTTGGTGACAAAGCTGTTCACGCTGAACCCAAAGGCGACGACGGTGGTGGAGCTGTATGGAATACTGGACCCCATCACTCGCGACTGGACCGACGGCCTCCTCTCAAACATCTTCCGTGAGATCAACAGGCCAACGGAGAAGAACGAACGCAAGTACATTCTGTTTGATGGTGACGTGGACACCCTGTGGGTGGAGAGCATGAACTCGGTCATGGACGACAACAAGCTGCTGACGCTGGCCAACGGGGAGAGGATCAGGCTGCAGAAGCACTGTGCCCTGCTGGTTGAGGTAGGTCACCGTCTGCTTTACTTGAATTTCCTTTTCAGTGCTTCCATTATGACAAAGGCTGTGCTGTGCTGTGCTGTGCTTGCAGCCTGTGCTGGAATCATCCGCCTGCACTGCTCTGCTTCCCATATGCACTGACAGTACATTCTTACACTTCTGCACTTCGATCAACTCTAGCATCCAGTGTTTTACACGTCAGTATGGCAATGAAAGCAGTTTTGAGCGATGAAAATGTGGCAGCGCAATGGCGTGCCACCTGTGAAGCGCGCCACATAGGGGCGTCTGGGGGCCCTCCCCCTGGAAAATTTTGAATTTTAGATCTTTTGAGATTGTTTCTGGTGCAATCTTGGGATGAAACTGCAAGATTCAACAACTTGCTGCCAAACCTAGCCAGACTGAGCATATTACTGGTCCGGCGGCCGCCGCACCTGCCGCACCTACTCCTATGGCCCTGTATTAAGGTTTTGTGTTACAATATGCAAATCAAAATGTATGAAGCAATTACATAATACGGGGAAGGCTTTGTTGGTGTTGGTAATTATGTGATGTGTTCAAGTGTGCAGGATATGTTTCACAGAGGAGAGACTACCTAGCGCTCTCCGCCTGACCAAACTAAAATTGCTTCCTACGGGCCTGTAATATTCATTTGTGGGAGTGTATATGTATTATGTACCCACCTTACATGGCACACAGGTTGGTGACCTTCAGTACGCCAGTCCTGCGACAGTGTCTCGGTGTGGCATGGTGTACGTCGACCCAAAGAACCTGGGCTACATGCCCTACTGGGAGCGCTGGGTGAACAGCCTGCCCAGTGAGGGAGACCGCAGGGAGTTCTCTCGTCTCTTTGACAAGTACGTCAAGGCCTGTATCTCCCTCATTCTGGAGGGAATGGTGGACGGACGGCAAGGGGACAAGCTGAAGACCATCATCCCCATCACGAATCTCAACCTGGTAGGTCACATGACTGAAGGAAATTCATCTGTGATTCTAAGTAACTTGTTACGTACTTCATTGTCCATCACTGGTATGCTGAACTGGAATGCTCCATTGCAGGTGCTTTTCGGCCTACATTCTGTTCACTACGACATGTACTATAAGTATCCTGACTCTGTCTTGCCCACCATCAGGTAACCCAGCTGTGCGTGATGCTTGACTCCCTGCTTCCCATGCCGGATGAAGACACTTCCCCGGCCGGCAGCAAGGAGAAGGGTGGTGGAGGGGCAGGAGGTGGACCGAGCCTGGGGATTGGGCCAGCTGTCCTGGAGTGCTACTTCCTCATGGCCCTCTACTGGTCCCTGGGTGCAACGCTCATCGAAGAAAGCCGGGTGAAGTTTGACAGCTATGTCAAGAAGCTGGCCTCCATGACCGAAGTTCCTGGAGTAGGTGCAGTTGCAGGTCCAGAGGAGATCCCCATTCATTACCCAACTCTGTATGAATACAAGTTTGACCCTGAGCAACAGAAGTGGGTTCCCTGGGTGGACCTGGTGCCAGAGTATGAACACAAAGTGGGGGTAAAATTCCATGAGATCCTGGTGCCCACGGTGGACACCATCCGCAACACATGGCTGCTGGAGCTGATGGTCAAGATCAAGAGACCCGTGGTGTTTGTCGGGGAGACAGGGACATCAAAGACTGCCACCATACGGAACTTTCTCAGGGAGCTGGACCCGGACACCACTGTAAGCTCTAGTGCTGTTTGTATACATGTATTCAGCTTGATTGTGCAATGCTCCTTGACTCTTGTAGTGTGCTTGGAGTTGTAAAAGTAACAGTGTCTTATGCATACCGGTCCCTCGGTGTTGCAGATGCTGCTGAATATGAATTTCTCTTCACGTACGACCTCAATGGACGTGCAGAGGAACCTTGAGGCCAATGTCGAGAAGAGGATGAAGGACACGTACGGCCCCCCTCCAGGTGAGGTACAGTAGTACTCCAACAGAGTTGTATGTACCTTAGGAAGCCACTGGCATTCCATTTCAGTCACGTTTAGTCGATGCAACTCCGGCAGTTGTTGACTTAGGTTTCAGATTACAACACATGTCCAAACAGTAGGTACCACTGGCTGTGCTTTGTGCATGCGTACTTGTTGTAATGGCCTGCATAGTTTGGTTAAATGCCATGATACACTGATACTGCCTCACTCCCACTGCTTTCCCAACCTGCTTTTGCTGCTTGCTGCATGAAAGCACTATGCGTACTGCAAGTGGTAATACGTTAGGCAGGCCTGGAAATGATGTGTCTACGTATCTGTCACTCCCCCTCTCCCATCCTCTGTAGGCAAGAAGCTGCTTGTGTTTGTTGATGACCTGAACATGCCCCAGGTGGACATATACGGCACCCAGCAACCCATCGCCCTCTTGAAGCTGCTACTGGAGAAGGGAGGCATGTACGACCGGGGCAAGGACCTCAACTGGAAGGCCTTCAAGGATGTCGTCTTGGTAGCAGCCATGGGGAAGGTGGGAACAATATATTGGAGTGGGTCAGCACGACTGTGAAATCTATATTGCATATGCTCTTATTCACACAAGTCTCCATCCTACATGTACCTCGACACTCAATCTATTTCGACTTTTACTCTTCTACCAGAATCATCATAGTATTTCAAATGCTGACTTACCCTGTTACGTAGATCGCTACATGTACGTATGTGTGAGTGTCCCCTTGTTTTATGACGTGTACTGCAGACAGAAGACTTACTTCTTTTAGACCTTAGCTGCTCTTCAATGCAATAAGGTAGTTTCCTCTGCTTCCCGTCCCAGGCTGGTGGTGGCAGGAATGAAGTAGACCCACGTTTCATCTCACTGTTCAGTGTCTTCAACGTGACCTTCCCCTCCATGGAGTCCCTCTTCCACATCTACTCCTCCATCCTCACCGGACACCTGACACCCTTCAAGTCAGGTGAGGCAGACCAGACACCCTAGGCTGACAACAAGCTTGTGTGTGATTACTATATAGCCGGTTCTTGCCAGAATTTGTTTAAGAGGACACATAATGAGATTCATGCTGGTCAGTAACCTTGTGAAGCCATGTGGTTGCTGAAAAGTCAGAGGCTGGCAAAGGGCACATAATTTGTGCTTTTAGACCAGACCACAAAGGGCACATTAGAAACCCAAAGGGCACAGTGCCCTTCGGTAGAGGCCTAGCGAGAACACTGGTATACGCATGTTCAGTGTCGCGGATGGCCTACGTACAATCCGGTTCAAACTGTGCGAAGTTCACTTGTGAGTGAGAAGACAGCCAGCATCCCCTCGAGGAGTACGGACGCGTTAGCGAGGTTCTGTATCCTTGGCCTAGCACGACGATCCACAAACAAGAGTTGCTCATAATTTGCATACTACATACTAGCAGACCTCACCTAGTTCGTACCACGGAGTGGCCGAGTGGGGACAGCTAGCTCTGAATAGTACCAGCAGAAGCTCCCACTGCAACGTGCCTACCGACCTTGTATGATGCTACATGTACTGCCTGCCCACGTGCAATTAAATGGTGATGGATGTACCAGGTCCTAATTGTGCTGAAATATTAATAGCTCATTCACAACGCATTACACATAATGTAGAAAGTTGCTGTATGCCTCCTCACCGTATGTAGCTACACCCCTTCACAGGAACTGCTCTTCCACAATTTCTGCAACAACGGCCAGCATTGTCCATCAGAAGTCTTAACTACATATGTATTGTCCCCACCTCCAGATATCCAAGATCTGTCCAAGCCCATCACAACAGCCACTATTGAGCTGTACCAGCGCATTGTGCGAGACCTTCCCCCCACCCCCTCCAAGTTCCATTACATCTTTAATCTCAGGGACCTCTCCCGCATCTACCATGGCCTCTCGCAGACCATCCCCGAGCGGATCGAGACCCCAGGTTTCTTTGTGAGGGTTTGGAGGAATGAGTGTCTGAGGGTGTTCTATGACCGGCTGACAACAGAAAAGGACCACACCCTCGTGTCTGACCATATCAGTGAGCTGCTGCAGCAGCATTTCAATGAACACATGGAGGTGGGTGGTAGTGTTGGGCTCCAGCAGGGCAGGTCCTGGGCTCAGGCTAGTAATCTAGCTCCCTGTGGTCTTGTATACCCAAAGCCATATATACGTACATGTACGTATATTTGGGCTTCTACAACAATGCACCATTTGTGATTTGGAATACTGTACCTTTTGCTAGGGCAGCTTGAGTAGGCAAGCGATTAAGACAATTTATGAGAGTGTCACTGAGTGGGTAACATGTTGGTGTGTAATGATCTCAACTGTTGTTGCTAGTGGATGTGTTGTGG
This sequence comes from Axinella damicornis, assembly GCA_963931865.1. Taxonomy (NCBI): domain Eukaryota; kingdom Metazoa; phylum Porifera; class Demospongiae; order Axinellida; family Axinellidae; genus Axinella; species Axinella damicornis. Next base: position 3,001,885 of record OZ007507.1, read on the forward strand.
TGCAAAGTATTATTATTGTGCCTACGTGACATTAATGTGTGTACTGGTATGTTAGATACTAGCATGTGATGAACTACAAGCAGTCAGCATATATACAGCAGCAACAAACGCATACCACAAACCCTGCAACCAGTAGCAGGATGATTGTACCAACGACAGAACCAAGGATGACCGGTAGGTCTGTGGCTTGAGGTGTGGGTGCAATCGTGCTGTTTGTTACCTGGAAGCTTAGCTCAATTCTGGACACTGAAAATCCGACAAAGTGAAATTGTGGGAGTGTAAAGCCTCCATCAAGTATGGTACTGGGAGAAAATACGTTCACAGTGATGATATCAACTAGGTCATCTGGACTAAGAGAATCGTCGTCCTCAATTGTGATCTCCAGGCGAAGTGGCTCCTAAATAGGGAACCACAAAATAATACCACATAACATATTCAGTACGTATCTATCCCTCGTGCACTTACGTATTAACATATGATTGTCTATTGTTTAACCACCACACTGCCATAAGACAGAATGCCAAGTGTAAGCTCAAGACAGGCACATATTCATGCGGTAGGTAGACTTGTTCAATGCTGCAACAAGTATAAGAACACTTAAACATACCATACTTTCAGTTCCCTCGCGTTGCGAGGTAACCACACCCACCAATTAACAAACTTGCAATCAAGGCTTTGAACGTTAGAAATGGAGGACCTACAAGGCAAGATGATTACTTTTTAAGTCCATTTATGACAAAAATGGCCTTCCAGTGCCAGCCTAGACCTACTGTGGAGCCCAGACACGGCCATGCTGTTTGCACCCTTTGGGTGCACCCACCCCCCTCCCCCTGTCCCGCCAATTCTGCTCATGCAGAACCTATAAGTCCCAAGGACATTGCCGGATGTGACATCATGAAACTGAAAGTCTCACATCGCAGGATCTGCAACAGTAGGTATTAAAGGGTTAATAAATGATTGTGTCCTAAAGTATAACTTTGGAATGTGGCCTCGGAATGTGGCCTCGGAATCTAGCCTGGGAATGTGGCCTTGGAATGTGGCCTGGGAAGGATGCTCTACTTATCACCCATTCTGCTGGTTACCAACTTACGTCTGGCACATCAACAAATTCCAAGGGGTTGGATATCCCCAGCCGAGAGGCAATGGATGGAGTGAAGGTGAAGTCATCGTCCTCATAGTGGCCACTGGACGTGATCCGATAGAGACAGGTGGTGCTGGAACGCCTTTTCAGACAGAACTCAAACTCATTCTCACATTCGGATGTTCCAAGAGGATCACAAGGGCGACCTTGTGCATCCTGACTCAGGCGATTTCTGTAGCTGTGCAGCCTCACTCTGAGAGTCAGAGCCGCCCCAGCCAGCTCCTACAAGTGGATTATTAGTACACAATTAACACACTGCATCACATACTACTACCTTTACACTGTAGGTGTACTGGCCAAGCTGCAAGTTGGTTTGTATCACCAGTCTACTGTATCTACAGTGCTATATGCACAGCAGACAAGTACATAACTCTTGTGACAGTGCAGCATCACATGACGTACAGTAGCCTCATTTCTCCTGGGAACAAGATTAGCCTCGTTCCCAGGCTCTCCCCCCCCCCCCCCCCCCCCCCCCCCCCTCATTAGTAGTAAACTCCCCCTGTGTGCCACGCACACGGGGAGTTTACTACTACTTTTTGCAATTCCTCCGTCAGCTGTCTATGGAAATACGTACAGTCATGCGTCAGGTTCTATGCAGGCAGGTGTTGGATGCAAGCTTTGGAGAGAGAGAATAATCCACACGCGGTAAGAGCGTCTGACTAGTACTCAGAAGGTCTTGGGTTCGAATCCCAGCTGGTCCCAGAATTTTTTCTGTGGATTATTCTCTCTCTCCAAAGCTTGCGTACAGTCATGTTGCACTCACTCGTACACACCACTCCAGCGTTCTACATATCTAGTGTAAGCTACTGTCTCTCCTTTTGCAAGTTACAAGTACATGTATTCACACACTTGAGCACCTCATCAAAATGAAGGCTCCCCTGTAGTAACTGCTAGTGTAGCTTGCACTTACAGCTATGAAGCAACACCCAATCATTGTAGCAATTCCAACTGCTTTCAACGTCACCATTTTGTGTGGTAGCTATGCATCTATAGCAACCTTCTGCAACTACACAGTTCTAATGCAAAATAGCACAGCAACTTCTTAAATAGTGGATTGTGATTTGGTTCGTCTTCGCCATGAGCTGCACAAAGTTAGCAAGCATGACGCGCAGGTTTTGGGAAGACTGATAATTGGGCCAGATATGCTGCACCCATTAAGAGAAAGACACGACATCGGTCATGTGAAGTACACCTTGGGTAAATACCCTGCTTATGTATGAATGCCACGAAGCAGCCTGAACGACCATCAAACTAGTGACCATGTGTTGTCGATTGGCACTCCACAAAACTCCTTGTAATACATGCCTTGATAGTACATACATGTATTAGCCAGCGAGCTGCTGCAGCATTGTCTCATTCCCAGGCCGTACAGAACAAGGCTAGCTGCAACAGCGTTTCCATGGTAACATGTATGTCTCAATAGAATGGGTGATACAATGATTGAGAAGTACGTATGTGGAACAGTGAATAGTTTCCTTTGAATCACAAATGATGTTAACACAGCACCAAATTAAAGGACAGAATTAGATTCTCAAAATGCAGTTTGAGTATTGTAAGTCTGTCTTTGTGAGTCACTGCTCAGCTTTGTGTAGACGAAAATTGAAAAAAAAAAAATGTCCGAGTCTGGCATCCACTGAAAAGTGTGAGTTAGATGGGACTAGTGGTTCTTTTAATGAATCCATTGTATATGTAGGGGCCTACACAGTAGCAACCGATCACTACACCAACCCCTGCAACCACTAGCAGGATTCCAGTAACGGCTCCACCAATGATGACGATAGATGAATCTGTGCTTTCCACTGTTTCAGGCGGTTTGGTGATGTCATTTGTTGCTACTTCAGTGGTACGACTTGTTGCTTCAGTTGTTGCTTCTGTAGTATCAGTCCGCGCTGCAGTAGTACGAGTTGATGGTTCAGTGGTACGAGCTGTTGATTCAGTGGGAGCCGTTGCTTCAGTGGTATGAGTTGTTGATTCAGTGGATGTCGTTGCTTCAGTGGTACGAGTTGTTGATTCAGTGGTACTAGGGATTGTTGCTTCAGTAGTGGGAGTCGTTGAACTTTCAGTGACCTGGTAACTTATTCTCATTGTGGACACTCCAGCTATACCACGGTATGATTGTGGTTGCGTAAAGGCTGCACTGACCAAAGTGCTGGGAGCATTTAAGTTCACATTGATAACATCAACTAACTAGCTCATTTGTAGTGAAAGGATCGTAATCTATAATTCGTATCTGTAGGCGAAGTCGTACCTGAAAAATGTAAGGAGACTTATAAACTCAAGTGGCACCAACATGAAGAAATTCTGGATGGAAATTTGGCTCACGTATGTATGGTGAATTCAACTTTCAGGAAAAATGAGACAGAGTACATACATAGCTCCTAGGGATGGACTAGCCTCGTTCCCAGGCCTCCGCCCAGATTTTATCTCGCAGCCATGGAGAAAAACTCCACAGCTGCACGATAAAATCTGGGCGGAGGCCTGGGAACCCTTGCCCAGATTGCGGTGCTGCACCACTAGCTGCTGACTTACGTTTGGTACATTGGTGAACACCAGGGGGTTGGCTATCCCCAGTTCGGAGATGATTGATGAGGTGAATGTGAAGTCATCGTCCGCATAGTAGCTACTGGATGCCACTCGATGCAGGCAGTTGGAACTGGAGCGCCTCATTAGACAGAACTCAAACATGTTCTCACATACCCTGGTATCGAATATTCCAGAATCACAGTGATCGCCTTCCGTGTCATGGTGCAAGGGATTGCGGTAGCTGTGTAACCGCACCCTCAGAGCAAACTCCCCCACAGTCAGATCCTGCATGTATATTAACACAAATGACATGTGCTTGTGTAATAGAAGTATTGGATCTACTACTTTCCCACGGAGGATAAATCGCATAACCTCCAAACCGACATAGTAGATCTGGCTTCTACTACAGACATAACCTCTAAGTAGCTGGACCTGGCTGCTAGGACACCTATAGCTCCCTGATTCTCAGCACAGCGTGGTTCATTGCGGAGGATAACCGATTTTTTTCTCTGCGGTATATACATCAAAGGATCGCCCACGCACTGTGGTAGAATATGTATGAACCTACAAGCCTATATATGTTTATAACAGCTGCAAAGCTGCTCATGCAACATGAACGATCAATGTGTACGTACATCAAAAGTTAGCTCTAATACGTACAAAGTACAATAGTACTGGCTTCCCTTCATACTTACAGCCATGAAGCAGCACACAATGCCTGCAGCAACACAAACCACTTGCAGCACCACCATTTTGTTTTAATTACAGTCTGTTAACTGCGTGTTTCAGCAAAGATGCACCATATGAACTACAGACACCAAAGTCGTATGACAGAGCAATTTAGTCTAGCTAATAGTTTACAACACAATAATCATGTCAGCAGCCGTACAAACATTTGTGGACAGGGATTACATTCACCTTTCATTTCATAATCAGCGAAGCTAACTTGATCTAGCTAAGCAGTATTCACTAAAACAAAGGAACAATAAATGTACTTTTGGAAACACCCTATTCTGGCAGCCATAATTACTCTGTGGTAGCCAGTACCTTAGGGAAATGCCTTCATCACCTGATAGTTTCTGGGGTCACAAGGGTTGAAGGTCGGCACAAGGGTCGAAGGTCGGCAGTAGTTAGACTTGGAATGAACTTGCAGGCTCGCTGCAATGTCTTCCTATGATCCTTGTTTTCTGGTCTGAAATCAAAGATGAAATTCCATTGGTTTATCAAAGGCATGCATCCAAATAGTAATAATGCCAAATCCTTTACTGTGGATAATGTCCAGTCCATGAATACATTGCTGTATCGCATTCTGTATACGTACATACATGTGTACTGGTACCAATGCACACCATATTAGTGCTATCCCATTCCACAATGATGTCACTGGGGAAAATGCAGGCAAATAGCTTCGAGAATGCCAGAATGACCTTTAGAATGTGTATTGACCAGGTCTCTTATCCGTCTCCAACCTTATGCACATGTAGGTTGCTACGAGGGACCCCTTGCTGTTCGGTGATTACCGCACAGCCCTCACCCCTGAGCAGCCCCGGGTGTATGAGGACATTCAGGACTATGACGCTGCCAAAGGACTCTTTGAGGAGGTAAATACCTTTGTACATAGTGACCGTACTTGAAATGCTCACATTTTCACCTGGTAGGACGTGATGCTACATAGTCCTTTGTATGCAGCCTCTCCATTGCACCATACAGGCAATCAGATAGGCTTCTTAATTGGTGCAGTAATTTGTTATCAGAATGTGGAGCCTCTCCCCTGCTTTTATATTACACATGGCAAAGGGGTACCTGGCCCCGTGTCACATGACCACAAAACAGTTTACTAACCAATCATGTGAGTATGATGTACCTCCCCATAAGGGCAATCCCCGCGATGTTTCCCTTTGTCCTCCCAGATCCTGGAGGAATACAATGAGCAACACAAGCCAATGAACCTGGTACTCTTTGACGATGCTCTGGAGCACCTCACCCGGGTCCATCGTGTGATCCGCATGGACCAGGGCCATGCCCTGCTGGTGGGGGTTGGGGGCAGTGGTCGGCAGAGCGTGTCCCGACTGGCAGCCTTCACCGCCGGGTGTGAGGTGTTTGAGATCACACTGAGCCGAGGGTACGGGGAGGAGGAGTTCAGGGAGGACCTGAAGCAGCTCTACCACAAGCTGGGCCTTGAGAACAAGAAGGTGCGGTTAACAGGTGCATGCAAAAATTCCGTGAGTGGGATATGTGAGGTGTGAGTGTGAGATGTGATAGTGAGAGGTCTGAGTGGTGGGAGGTATGAATGAGGGTCGTCAGTCGGGGGTGTGGTCAGGTGGGAGATGTGAGTGAGAGGTCGAGTGCATGGAGATAGAGTGGAAGGTGCGAGGGTTGTGAGTGGGATTGAGGTGTGGGTGGGGGTGTGCATGTCAGAGGTGTGACTGGCAGATGTAAGTGGCAAGTGTGACTGTCCAGTACAGTGGCTTGGTTAAACTGCGACCACCACAACACTGAAGTGCAGTGATCGTTCTTTCCTTTCATACAGGTGGTCTTCCTCTTCACTGATGGTCACGTGGCCCAGGAAGGTGGGTGAATTAAATAAGGCAGCATGGTGAACCAGTTCCTGCTCTTTTGGAGCTTTGAGGCTTAAGTGCTGTGGTGATCGCTGTGGTGATCAGTGCTGTGGTAATCAGTAGTATGTACCATCACCCTACCCAGGTTTCCTTGAACTGGTCAACAACATGCTGACCTCAGGGATGGTGCCGGCTCTCTTTGCTGATGATGAGAAGGAGGCTATTGTAGGACAGGTGCGTATCTATCCCTGAAGTAACATGTGCAGTGTGGTATAACTTGCGGTCCATGTTGGAATACGTACATGCACACCTGCAGTTTTGATACTGTAACAGCAATGATGAATCTCATATGTAGTCGCAGACTCTGAAACAGTACTGGAGTCATGAACTTCGGTATCAGTCCATAATCACATGCATTTGTTCCTCCAGGTGCGAGACGAGGCTACTAAGATCGGCCTTCCTCCCACGAAGGAGAGTGTGTGGTCGTACTTCATCAAGAAATGCACCAACAACCTCCACATCGTGCTCTGCATGAGCCCCGTGGGAGAGACCCTCAAGACACGCTGCAGGAACTTCCCTGGGCTAGTGAACAACGTCTCCATTGATTGGTTCACCGCTTGGCCGAAGCAGGCCTTGCATGCTGTTGCCAGCCAGTTTCTGGCCGAGGTGAGTCTCAGGATTGAAGAGAGATCAGGGTTGAGGCTTCTCATTTCTTGTAACTGTGGTGAGAACAGTATAGTAAATGATATCAATTAATTCTACCCCATCGCCAGTTATACGATTGCAGGCAATGTTATAACGTTTACTCTGCATTAACATTTACCCTGACCTGAGCAACTGTTGAGCATAGTCCTCGTGCCCAGACCCTCCCACACATGCGAAGAGTCTTGTGTTCTGAGTGGCATTTCTTGTCAGAGCTCTTAAATTTGAGAGCTCCAATCGGATTGCATATTTGCATGATGTAAATCTCGCAGCCTGTTCCTTGTTGTTCCGATAGACTTTGTGGCTTTCTTGAACTTCTGTAAACTGTGCTGTGAGTCGTTCAGAACACCAGGCCCACAATGACGATGATGTCGCTCTTGTCTGTGGCCATAGCAACTGCCTACAGCATCATGGATGCTGAGGTCCAGAGGCTGCCTGGTATATAGCCTGCTTGAGTCTCTAGTTTGTAGAACACAGGGTCCAGAAAACTCTTTCTTCTCATTGGGGAAGGTCTGGGGTTGAGACTATGTTAAGCACTTGTCTTCAAAACATTTCCCTTCCCTTCAGAATGACCAGATTCCAGATGAGTATCGCCAGCCTGTGGTAGACCACGTGGTCCACGTGCATCTCTGTGTGGGACAGTACAGCAAGGAGTTTCTACAGAAGCTGAGGAGGGTTAACAACATCACACCAAAGAACTACCTTGACTTCATCAGCACGTACACCAAGCTGTTGAATCAGAAGGACAAGTACGTTCTTGATCAGTGCCACAGGTTGGATGGAGGACTGACAAAGCTTATGGAAGCCTCAGAGCAGATCAAGGTGTTGAACGAGCAGTTAGAGGTCCAGAAGGTGGCCGTCACAAAGAAGTCGGAGGCGTGTGAAGTTCTGCTGAAGGATATCTTGGAGAAGAAGGTGCTTGGAGAGGAGAAACAGGAGATGGCAAAGGTGCTGTATTCGTGTATGAGTTGCTCTTCCAGTAGCCTCGTTCCCAGGCCTCCGCCCAGACTTTATCTCGCAGCCGTGGAGAAAAGTCGGGAGAACTTTTCTCCAACGCTGTGAGATAAAGTCTGGGCGGAGGCCTGGGAACGAGGCTACTCTTCCAGTACAGTTCATGTAATTGAATGAATCAAAGTCCACTCGTGATTATGTAATTTGTCTCTCTCACAAGCCGACCCTATAATACCTGCTTGTCACCCGACTAACAAAGTGTCAAATTTATGTGGTATTAGTACTGCTCTCACAAGATGCTTCAAACCACTTGTTTGACAGTACTACCTGTACTCCAAGCTGTACCCTACATATATGATGTGTATGTACGTACATATGTAGTTCATGATGTCCTCCATCCTGGCTCAGTTATCCACACTGAGTGTATATAGTATACTGTGTTGAGTGTACATTGGTGTGTCATTCTGTACAGGCAAAGAGTGTGGAAATCGAGGAGCAGAACAAGGTGATAGCTGTGGAGAAAGCAGATGCCGAGGCGTCCCTGGCGGCAGCTCTTCCTGCACTGGAGGAGGCACGGATTGCACTCAGCGATCTGGAAAAGAGTGATGTCACTGAGATCAGGTGAGACAGATTGCGGAGAACATAGCGTTGATCATGGGATACGTACCATACATACGTGGCTACTTCATGCATTCCTGTCGGGGAAAATGTTTTGCCCCCCCCCCCCCCCCCCCCCCCCCCCCCCCCCCCTTAGAGATTTCAAACCCAGACCCCCTAAACATTGCTGCGCACTATTCAATTGCCCCCCCCCCCCCCCCCCAACTTTCTCTATGTTGTGTTTTGCCCCCCCCCCCCCCCCCCCCCCCCCCCCCCCCCGTGATATTTAACCCTGATTCCTGTTCCTACATAGGTCATTTGCAAAGCCTCCTCAGCAGGTGCAGTCAGTGTGTGAGGGCATTGTCATCCTGCGGGGGTTTAAGGAGGTCAGCTGGAAGACGGCAAAGGGCATGATGGCGGAGACCAACTTCCTCTCATCATTGCAGAACATGGACGTTGATGGAATCACACCGAACCAGGTACGTAGGAAGCCTCGTTCCCTGGCATCTGCCCAGCTATTTTCGTTTGCCATCCAATTTTAATTTGTGTATTGGAAACGGATGCTTTAGACATATCAATGTACATTTACGTAGCCTCCCTCTACCCAGCCATGGGAGCTACATGTAGGGACTTCGAAACAGCAGGAATAATATTATTTACAACAGGCGGCTCCCACTAGTATTTATGTGAGATAAGTTACTTGGTACATTGTGTACCTTCATTCATTTTGTTACACTGTTATGGTCCTATAATATTATAGCTGATTGAGCAGTCTAAGATATACACAATTTAGTGTACAATATGTTACCAGGCCCCCACCTAGCCTCGTTCCCAGGCCCGACTTTTCGGACGGGGCCTGGGAAAGAGGCTAGCCCCCACCCCCACCCCAACCCTATTGCTGTATGGAGGTGGAGAGCCTAGTAATGCAGCTGTGTGGCTGTGAGGCATCAGCATGTCTTTGGTTGAATGCACCCCCCCCCCCCACACACACACACACACACACACAAACATACTTAACCTACAGGTGAAGGCTGCCCAGTCCATGATGGACAAGATGGACACAGACTATGCCAGAATGCGTGAGATCAGCAAGGCTGGAGGCGGGTTGTACAAGTTTGTAAAAGCTGTGCTGGGCTACTGCAGTGTGGCCAGAGAGATCAAACCCAAGAGAGAGAAGGTGTGTGTGTGTTATGGGTGCACACACGTAAATGTGAATGTACATGTAGTTGCTATATACAAAACAGTTGTTCTCAGTTTTTGTCTCGGCACCGAAGTGCCGAGACACAGTGCTGGATGCGTAGGTACGTACATGGTACGTATGTGGTACGTACGTCGCTTTTCACAATGCGTCCGTGCAAGTGCTGCATGCTCTACACTCCTAATAGGGTGTCAAACGTATTTATAGCCTGCAACTAGGTCTTCAATAGTGATTATGGGTTTGCATGGCTGCTCATGAATCCTCTTACCAAGACTGCTGCTACATAGCTATAAATTCAGGACAATGAATACTCACTCATCCAGTGTGCTGCACTCAAGTGCATACTAACTCACTCAGCTCTAACTAGCTAGCTATATAGATAAATGCTGAAAGAATTGGCCAAGGTGTTGTTGACTAAACATCAAGCCCAGACACGACCATCCTGCTTTCACCCTTTGGGTGAACATTCCTGACCCACCCCTTGCTCACACAGAACCTCCAAGGATATTGATGCTCACTTAAGCTGAAAGTCTCATAGCTAACAGGTTTTGCAGTCATAGCAGCTGCCATGTCCTCTGCATGATTCTAGCTGATACCAAGTCGTGCCGAGACACATCAAGTCTTTTAAAGACTCACTTGTTATGATCACTTCTATGCGCATCCTTGTACCCCTCCCATTTCCTAAAGGTGGCCCGTCTGGAGAGGAACTACGTGATGAGCAAACGAGAGCTGGAGAAGATCCAACGTGAGTTGGCTAGCATTGAGAAGGAGCTGGAGGAGCTGAGCCGGCAGTACGAGGAAGCCATGACAGAGAAGAGGGGCCTCGAAGAGGAGGCTGAGATTATGGAGCGGAGACTGGTTGCTGCCAGCAAGCTCATCTCAGGACTGGGTTCTGAAAAGGAGAGGTGTGTACGTAATACATACGTACACGGGGGGGGGGGGGGGGGGGGGGGGGGGGGAGGTATTCCAATTATATTATGAGAGCCTTCTTGTGGTACGTACATGCATACAATACCAGTAAGAAGCCTTCGACAAAGCCTGGTTCTCTGAAGAAGCCTTCCAATTTTCCACTCATGCACATTTGGAAGAGCATTCTGATGAAGGCATCATTTAAGACACATAACCAGAGTGTATTACACACTAGTGAATAGTCGTGACAATATTATGGTTAAAATTTACACCCTGTCAGGTGGAAGAGTGAGCTTGAGGAGCTGAAGCAGAAGCGTGTGCAGCTACTTGGGGACTGTCTGCTGTCTGCAGCCTTCCTCAGCTATCTGGGAGCCTTTTCATGGGACTTCCGTCACAAGATGCTCCTTGAAGACTGGCAGCAGGATGTCCTGGACAAGAAGATTCCACTCAGCCAACCCTTCAAGTTGGAGACGCTCCTCACCAACGATGTTGAGATCAGCAAGTGGACATCGGAGTCCCTCCCCCCTGACGAACTCTCGATCCAAAACGGCATCCTCACCACACAGGCGACACGCTACCCGCTCTGCATCGACCCCCAGCAGCAGGCCTTCAACTGGATCCGGAAACGGGAGGAGAAGAACAACCTGAAAATCTCTACGTTCAACAACCCGGACTTCCTCAAGCAGCTGGAACTGGCCATCAAGTTTGGCTACCCCTTCATGTTCAAGGACGTGGATGAGTACATTGACCCTGTGATCGACTCTGTCCTGGACAAGAATATCAAGGGATCTGGCAACCGCCAGACCATTGTGCTGGGAGACAAGGAGATTGATTATGATCCTAGCTTCAGGTGAGGCCTGTCCATCGTTTGCAAAGATGGTACCTGTAATTAATGAATGCCTAATGGTGTCAGTCACTGAGCAAGGAAACCTAGAATTGTTCTGTGTTCAATGGTTGGAAATGAGGCATCATGGTACACCTGCGTACACACAGTTAGCCACCATGCACGACACTGTCATCTCCTCCATAGGCTGTATCTGAACACCAAACTGGCAAACCCGAGGTACACTCCTGCAATATTTGGGCGTACGATGATCATCAATTACACGGTGACAATGAAGGGTCTGGAGGACCAGCTGCTGAGCGTGATTGTGGGGTTTGAGAAGAGGGAGCTGGAGGAGGACAGGGAGAGACTCATCCAGGAGACAAGGTGTGTGTGTGTGTGTGTGTGTGTGTGTGTGTGTGTGTGTGTGTGTGTGTGTGTGTGTGTGTACGTGCGTGCATGTGTGTTTGTGTTTGTGTTTATGTGTATTAATTATTAAGCAAGAGTCAGTTTGAATGCAGGTATTTATAAGTACATGTGGAATAAGATTACATCTGTACAGTTGAGACATAATTTACAGCCTTACTGGATGCTAATTGTATGCACTACCCTCCAGCCAGAACAAGCGTCTGCTGAAGGACCTGGAGGACACCCTCCTTCGAGAGCTGGCCACCTCAACGGGTAACATGCTGGACAATGCTGAACTGGTACAGACACTCGAGGAGACCAAATCCAAGGCTTCTGAGGTGTGTGTGTGTGTGTGTGTGTCCTCCAGAAATGTTTTTGAAATTTCCTACAGAAATGGTACAATGGACAAATATGTTTCCTTCTAGGTGTTTGAGAAGCTAAAACTGGCCGAGAAGACAGCCAAGGAAATTGAGGTACTGCGCGATGGCTACCGCCTTGCAGCGAGGAGAGGAGCAGTGCTGTTCTTTGTGCTGGCTGAGATGGCTGCCATCAACTCCATGTACCAGTACTCACTGAACTCCTACCTCGAAGTGTTTGACCTCTCGCTCAAGAAGAGCCTGCCCGACTCCCACCTCTCCAAGAGGCTCAGAAACATCATCAACACCCTTACCTTCAATGTGTACAGCTATGCTTGCACTGGTAAGTGTATGTATGGCTGGTACCAAGTATAAGGAACTACACAGAACAAGAAACCCGAGATGAGCATTTCTGTTACACTAGCCAATAAAGAAAGTGAATAAGTCAACTGGCCATGCGATATTTGTCCTTTGTAATGTCACACTGTGGCACTGCACTATACACTGTGTATCCCTGTCTGCAGGTCTGTTCGAGAGTGACAAGCTGCTCTTCTCGTTTGCAATGACCACAAAGATCCAGGAAGTGGAGGGGCAGCTCAATCACGAAGAGCTAGACTTCTTCATCAAGGTACGTACGGAACATGAACTCTGGGTTCATTTTGTAGAGGTTAGAGGCTTCATCATTACACACATGTGAGTACACACTCTTTCCTCCCTCTTCTCCCATTCTGACTCCCTCCCCCTCCTTCCTTTCAGGGCAACATCTCACTGGAGAAAAATCCCCGTGTGAAGCCATTTGACTGGCTCCCCGACCAAGGTTGGGAGGACACCATGAAACTGACCGTAGTGCTCCCTGATGTCTTTGGCTCACTGCCAGATGACGTGGAGAGGAATGAACGGTCCTGGAAGGAGGTAAGCAATCGGCACCTTTGTCGACCTGCCCAGACAACAATCCCATCATTGAAACTGTGATCGTTAAGAAATTATTCCATGAAGTGACCCTGATGTCTGTTGGGACATCTACGTATGCACTGCTGATACTATGTAATTGCAGCACCACCACAACAGTTCACCATACACGTTTTCCCTCCATACACCCCCCACTACCTCCACCTCTTCCTCATCCCTGTACAGTGGTTTGACCTGGACACCCCAGAATCGTCTCCCTACCCCGGCCGGTACAAGGATGGCCTCTCTGATCTACAGCAGCTGATGCTGTTGAGGTGCTTCAGAGTGGACCGTGTTTACCGTGCCATTACCAACTTTGTTACGGGGAGGATGGGGGAACAATATGTCACCCCTCCTGTGATCAGCCTGGAGAGTATTTTTGACCAGTCGACCCCACACTCCCCCATCGTGTTCATCTTGAGCCCAGGGGCTGATCCTGCCAGTGAGCTGAGCAAGCTGGCAGAGACGAAGGGCTATGGAGGAAACAGATTCAAATTCCTTGCAATGGGACAGGGCCAGGAGAAGGTGGGCACGAGTGAATTGTGATTGTTGGGAACCTGCATTATCGTGCATTGTAGTAGAAAGCTGTTAGTGTACACTATACACCTCCCACTTAATTCATAGAAGCCTGCCAACCACCATAATCATGTAGCAATAGTCAGGGGTGGATGAATGCACTGACTTCTTCACTTGCAATTACACATCCACTCCGAAAATTCCTTTGGATTGCAACAGTAGTAAACATGATACATTCATGGTATGTATTATGCTGTAACTGAGATAGTAGCAGCAGTTGTCAGATCCTTAAGTTGTGGTCAAGGGACATTACAGCGCCTGTTTTACATTGCAATCCCTTGACTGAGCGTGCATCCAGGTTGCTCTCCAGCTGCTGGAGACTGCGTCTGCACGTGGACACTGGCTGATGCTGCAGAATGTCCATCTGCTCATCCGCTGGCTAAAAGACCTGGAGAAGGCCCTGGAGAAACTCACTAAGCCCCACCCGGACTTCCGTCTCTGGCTCACCACGGCTCCCACCCCGGAGTTCCCGGTGGGGATTCTCCAGGTGAGGAGAAGGAAGGGCATACCTACACAGTAGATCAGAAGCTCATCCTGGAACATGTAAATCCTTGTGCAGTACGTAGATGGCAAATATTCAAACTTGGCAGTGATATTCTAAATTTAGTATACCATATTGTATGATGTGCAGGAGAAACAACTTGAAGCTATGCCAAACACTGTGATTGCCCGTGTTTGCACTAGAAGTGTATTGAAAGAGACCATCTGAAGAATAGGGCATACAGGGTTTTGGAAACATCTAAACTTTCCACCAATTGAGCAAGAACTGGTAGTGCTACTAGTCCGTACTATTTTCGTTGTCAAATAATGACTACCCATGTCTACTGTTGAAGACCTGTTGTACTCCCCTCCTTCACAGCGGTCCCTCAAAGTTGTGACAGAGCCTCCCAATGGGCTAAAGTTGAACCTTCGCAACACATACTTCAAAATCCCTTCTGCCGCCTTGAAGAGTGGCTGCCCCCACCCAGCCTTCAAGCCCCTAGTCTACACCCTGGCCTTCTTCCATGCTGTTGTGCAGGAGAGGAGGAAGTATGGCAAGGTGGGTCATGTCGGAACTGCTGTTCATATCTGTAATGTTATTGCAGCAAGTTATGAGCCTCTGTAGCATCTGAGGAACCGATGTGTACGTACATACAGAGTTCTGTATGTCTACATTATACACACTTCCACTTGATTTCAGGTTGGCTGGAATGTGCCCTACGACTTCAATGAGTCCGACTTCCGTGTGTGCATGGATGTCCTCAACACCTACTTGACCAAAGCCCATGAGAGTGGGGATGCCAGGATCCCCTGGGGATCCCTCAAGTACCTCATCGGAGAGGTTTGTGGTGTGTGTGTGTGTGTGTTGTGTGTGTTGTGTGTGTGTGTGTGTGTGTGTGTGTGTGTGTGTGTGTGTGTGTGTGTGTGTGTGTGTGTGTGTGTGTGTGTGTGTGTGTGTGTGTGTGTGTGTGTGTGTGTGCGTGTGTGCGCGTGTGAAGGTGGAGAATTTATGCAATCCACTGGCCTTCAATGATCTTTTTGTAAAGGAGCCCTCTCAACCTTTAAAGAGGATCTACATAATTATGAGAGCACAGGTACAGTATCTCTGTCACAGTATCATGCTGGAAGTATTAGTTATAGCATGGCAACAAGGGCTGTATGCCAGATATTGGCACTGCTGTGACGTAAAGCCCGAGGGCCGCAGGCCCGAGGGCTTTACATCAGCAGTGCCAATATCTGGCATGCAGCCCGCGTTGCCATGCTATAACTAATTTATTGCATGCGCCTGATTGGATGTTGCTTCGTGATGTGTGTTGCTAAGTGATGATGTCACAGCAGTGCCATATGCCAGATATTGGCACACCTGATCCTTTGAACTTGTAGGGTATCATGCAATAAGCTTTGATGAGAGCATTTCCTGGCAACCCTAGCAGTTCATATTACACAATGTAGTTGTGCAGTGTCTGACCAGTTCAGGGCTTCTGTTTTGCAAAGTTGAACAATAAGCAACAGGCAAGCAACTTGAAAGCTCTGTATTTGTATAACAGTAATGCATACACAGTGATGGTATGAAAGGGCCTCTATAAAATATGTTTCTCTGCAGGTGATGTATGGTGGCCGTGCTATT
Source organism: Axinella damicornis (assembly GCA_963931865.1). Lineage (NCBI taxonomy): Eukaryota > Metazoa > Porifera > Demospongiae > Axinellida > Axinellidae > Axinella > Axinella damicornis. The sequence goes on from OZ007507.1 coordinate 3,017,682, forward strand.
GACGACTTTGACCGGCGTGTGCTGAAGATCTACATGGATGAATATATGGGCGACTTTATTTTTGACACGTTCCAACCGTTCCACTTCTACCACAACCCAGAGGTGGACTACGTCATCCCACCTGACGGCACTAGGGATAGCTACATGGAGTATATCGAAACCCTGCCTCTCGCCAACACCCCAGAAGTGTTTGGCCTGCACACCAACGCCGAGATTGGCTACTTCACCCGGGCAGCCAAGGCAATGTGGACCATGCTGATGGAGCTGCAGCCCCAGACTGGGGAGGCCAGCACCGGGATGAGCAGGGAGGACTTCATTGGGAACATAGCATCTGACATACAAGTGAGAGATGTGTGTGTGTGGTGTTACAACTTACGGGAGTACTTGGCATATAATTTTTTTGTAGACTGTATATTGTAGCTATCGTTTGGATGCAACAGTTAAATTCTGATGAACATGCATACAGATAGACTCTAATGTAAGTTTTAAGAGCATCTACATAAGTACGTAGCATCAAGAGTTCATAACAATAAGAGTGTGCAACTGCCAATGTGTATCCACTACCACCATCTTGGCAGTATGACATAGACAATCAGCCACCATCTTGGCAGTATGACATAGACAATCAGTGGTGAAGTATTTATGCATAACTCCTAAGTGTGATTACTACAGAGTTTACATATGTACATGTTATGAAATCTTGGTAATATGGATCCTGGGATTTTCTTCTCTCTTTGTCTCTGCTTAGCTTGTGCATATCAATATCGCTGTATTCTAATAATATAATTATATTTCTGTGGTCAGATGCCATGGCAATTTTGAAGGGTTCCATTAATGTGTGGAGCTGTTGATGTGAAAGATCCATTACATGCACTCATTTGGACTTTGGACCCCTGCTATTAGTATTCCCCTTCTGTCCCCTTTCCTCACAGGCAAAGCTTCCTGAGCAGTTCAAGCTGGACGTGATCCGTAAGAAGCTGGGGGAGGTGATCACGCCAACCTCCGTGGTGCTGCTCCAGGAGCTGGAGAGGTTTAACAAACTCATCAAGAGGATGGCACTCTCACTCAGCAACTTGCAGAAGGTGGGGCAAAGAGTTGCAATATCAGGCCCTTTAGCTAGCCACTAGTCTAAGTGGTTCTACTGCCTGTAATATTGGCTCTTAGGAGGGTTCTAAAGTGAGTAAAATGGGATAGCCTTACCCACATTTATATTATAGCTAGCTGCCACAATCTAGTGGACTACGAGCTTCATTATATGACCAGAGTTTCAGAATTAACAACAGCAGGGAGACCTGGGTATGAGGCAAACACGTATTTAATAATCCAATAGGGTTGAATTTAGTTGATCGTCAGCTGGTGTATGTATCTACCAATTGGACGTTCACTCGTCCCGGAATTCTATCAGTTTCAGAATACTGACTTCATGTTCAGAATGAGTTGTAGAGACTTTCAAGTGGTAAAAATTGTCTTTACAGGCCCTGGCAGGGGAGGTGGGGATGAGTGCAGAGTTGGACGAGCTGGCCAAGGCTCTGTATAACGGGCAGATCCCCTCCATCTGGAGGGTCCTTGCCCCCGCCACCCTCAAATCCCTGGGCAACTGGATGATCCACTTCCTCAAGAGGAACCAACAGTACCTAAAATGGGTAAGCTGTAAGGCTTGTGAGGTGGAGCTGTGAAGTACATACCACCAGGAGCCCATAACGAGAAGGAGCATTCAACTATGAGAGCAGGTTGGCCTCGTTGACCATATACGGCAAGTGGGAATCTGTACTTGTGGTACATGGTCACACTAAATTGTTTGTAACTTTATTAACAAGCCAGTGGGCGGGGCCAACACCTACTTAGACTACTGGCTCTTGTGATGCGAAAGTTTCCAAATAAGGGCACGGTTAGGTTGCTGCTGTTTGATTAAGTTGGGTGCTCCTTTTCGTTATGGGCTCCTGATACCACACTGACAGCTGAATATGCAGCTGCTGATATATGCCACACTCATTATTCTCTTTCTCACTTTGCAGGTGAATGAGGGTGAACCCTATGTGATGTGGTTGTCTGGCCTGCATATACCGGAGTCCTACTTGACAGCCCTGGTTCAAGCCACTTGCAGGAAGAATGGTTGGCCCCTGGACAAATCAACGTTGTACACCTCTGTCACTGAGGTATAGAGAGCCTTGGTTTGTGCATACGTATGCTAGGTGAAATCATTATTACTGCCCTGTAGTACTATACATGATTGTGCGTCTGTGCGAGGAATTACTTTGCGATTACACACATCTTTAACTATGATTTAGATACTGCTTTCGGAAACCACACTACCATTTGCATCATCTCTGCTGCAAACTAAGCTAAAAGCTCCAGAAGACCTAAAAAATAAAGCGAAGCTTCAGACCCATGTGAAGCTCCGCAACTTGCTATTCTTCACAAGAAACTTAACTTTCTGCTTCTTCAATACCAATTCATGGTAGACGTCTTCCTAAGAAGGCTTACAATTTGTAAAGCTGCAACAAACCCTCCTTTGGAAAAGCATTCCGGATGATGGTGGCATTTAGATGTACACCTGTCTGCATGTAAATACCAATTAACTGTGTTAATATGGCCTTGAAACTCCTGCAATAAATCTTTGCCATTTTCCCTCGTGTACAGTTTACCAGTCCCGAACAGGTGACGGAGAAGGCTCCCTCGGGCTGTTTCATCAGTGGTCTGTACCTGGAGGGGGCACGCTGGGACCTGGAGAAGAGCTGCCTTACCAAGTCTCTACCCAAGGTGCTCATTGAAGAGCTCCCCATTCTCCGAGTCATTCCGATTGAGGCCCACAGACTCAAGCTTGTGGTAAGCTAATTATAACCATGGTAATCCCCAATTTTCTGTGGATTTCTGTTCTTGTAGCAGTTACATGTAGCATACAGTCCCCCATTTACAATCACATACTTCAAACTGTAATTGAATATGGCCTCGTTCCCAGGCTCTTCCCCAGCTTCTTGTCGCATAGTATGCGACTAGAAATGAGGCTAAGTGAACATGAAATGACTTCTCCAGTTTCAGTTTAATATTTCTGCTTCAAACCCTCACAGAACACGTTCAGGACACCTGTGTATACCACTTCAGACCGGCGCAACCAGATGGGGGTGGGGTTGGTGTTTGAGGCAGACCTGGCCACCACAGAGCACATCTCACACTGGGTGCTACAGGGAGTGTGCCTGGTGCTCAACACAGACTAATCACATGAATGGCAGTGGTTGTATCACTTATCTATAGCATTACATAGACGGTCAGTTATATGTTATATATTTGGGGCGAGCCTGACCGAGCCCCACATAGACGAGTTTCTATTTATACAAGAAAACATATGCTATCCTAAAGGGGATTTAGTGCATGATGATGGCCTGTACATCATACCTGCCACTTCTCGAAACAGCAAAGAAACAAGGGCCATTACCCAGTCGCTCAATCCCACCATACCTTATTTAAGGTTGGGATGGGACCAGAGGTGGTTGGACATGGTCATAGGCAGAGGTTTTTCTGTACTGAAGTGTGTTCTCAGTAGATCTGAACAAAAATTGACGTTGATCATTCAGTTTGGAATGCTGCATCTCCATTGCAGGTGGTTTTCATGCAGGTCCTTGGCGCATTAGCCTCGTTCCCACGCTCTTGTTCTTGCCTGGGAACGAGGATATTGGCGCATGGCTGGGATGGTGATGACATCATCACTGAACTTGCTTGAGTTAACATAAATGGCATAACCGCCCTTCAAAAGAAGAACCAAGGGCTTTAATGGGATTCAAACTCAGGACAGAACCTGAGTTGCACTGGAGACTCTCACTCTGCAGTACCAGTGCACAACCATATTGATCATTGAAAATTTTAGAATAATTTGCCTTCAACCCGGCTGGGTCATGACGTCACAGGCTGTAGACCTCTTGAAGGAGTGGCCCGCACAGGATGGCAGAGAAGCCATGCAGTGATGAGTTGAGACATGTACACCTAGACTGGCCTTGTTCCCAGTCCCTAGTCTGGATCCCAGACCCGAACCAGGGTTAGGGTCTGGGATCCAGACTACCCATGCAGGCCCAGTCCAGCGTCCAGCTGATTAATTTTTGTGGGGGAGGGTACTGGGAACAGAGCTCAATCAGGAAGCTGTACAGTGCATGGGAGTGTGATTTACTGGGAGCTACCTAATTTCCGGGACTTGTCGAGCACAATGGAGCAATCATCCATGATAACTGTGGAGGACCGAGCCGCTGGAGCCATCATGGGCGCCATGATTGGAGACGGGTTAGGTCTAGGGTGCCACTGGTATTACGATGTGGATGAGCTGCGCAGAGAATTTGGCGATTGGATTGATGATTACACGACGCCAAAGCCTGGGCGTTATCATGAGGGCTGCAAGGCAGGCGACGTTTCACAGACTGGACAACTTTACCAGCTTTTACTGGAGTCCTTGAAGGAGAAAGGCGAGTACGTTGAAGAAGACTACTGCAAACGTTTCGACGGCCTGCTTGCCACACTGGATGGAACCCGGCGCGGAGGGAGGTACACCCAGAAGGACATGTGTGAGGTTTGGAAGAATCGAATGGTGCTGAAGAAGCCATGGTCTGAGTGTGCTAGCCCACTTGGGGACACTACTGACTCTTGCGTCCGCTCAGTAGCACTGGCTGCACGCTACCACACTGACTTGTCCACCTTGGCAAAGATGATAAAATCCAATGCTCGTCTGCAGTACGGGGATCCACAACTTCAGACTCAGAGCCAAGCATTCGGTCTTACTGTAGCTTGCCTTATTAGTGGCATGCCTTACCCCTCTGTGAGTGCATACTTGATGGACATCTCCAAAAGTGGTGTTATTCCTTTCTGTACTTCTGCAATGAATAGAGATGATGAAGATGACCTACCAGAACCAGACGCCCTTCTTTGGCCTGCGTACTGCGCACGAGCTGCTGCAAACCCTCAAATACGAGTAGAGCCTGTGTCTGTAATGCCTCAGGTGTATGGGTTGGCATGTGCATTCTACATGGTAATTCCTGGAGCATATTACATTGTGGGTCGCTATCCAAATGATTTTGAGAAGGCTGTACTGACTGCTGTCAACAGTGGAGGACAGAACCTTGCAAGAGCCTCTTTGACCGGTGCACTCGTTGGAGCCATGACTGGACTGTCTGGTATACCCAAACGTTTCATCAAAGGACTTGTGGATGGTGACAAATGGGTGAGGCTTGCCAAAGAGATTGCTCGCAATGGAACCAAATGAGACCAGCAGTGTTCCAGTTGTGAACTTTTTAGTGTGTGACAGCAAGGTATATTCATTGCGCTAAACTAAACTTGAACGTTGCTTATAATATATATATATAGTATTTGTACACTGTGCTATACCAGCACCAAGTGAGGAACAATTTTCCACTGCACTTGGTGCTGATGTAGCACTTCATTTTAACAGTGTAGTAGTGATGACAGGTTGTTGAAATAAATTCTGCTATGTCTTGACTCTTGATGAGTAGTACTAAGAACGAAGCCCTCGTTCCCAGGCCATGTGGACCTAGGAATGAGGCTAAACCTTCGCAAGTGGCAATTCATTATGCTGCGTGCAGAAGGCTCAATAAAATTAGTACCCACAGTTATACATAAGCGGTGATTTGGTAACTACTGGAATGTGGAGGACAATGCATTGTATACGCAGTGTTATCACACAGCTTTCATACACACATTCTGTAGTGTGGGAACTACTCAAGGACAGAAATCAATGTATACATAGCACCACGCCTTTTTACACATAAAGGTGACTACCAGTACATGCATTACACACTACAATGTAGTCCCTGCAATTCTTACCTAAAAACTACCAACAGTATACCCAGAACCTTCCTCCCCTCCTAGCTAAAATAAGCAGTTCTATACAGTCAGTGTCAGTCACATAAATTGATTAAGAATTCTTGGAGCTGCTGGTGAGGAACTTTGCACCCCTCTACATACTGGGTACAGCAGGTGGCAACCAAACGCCTACTGTAGCTATGCTGCAATAGCTAGGGGAAACATAGGTGTAATCATGCCACTTAAACAAGTATTTAGAGGGCACATACCGTAGCCACTCATACAGAGGACATTCCAGTGGAACTGGCATAATTGGGAAGTTTTAATTTCCATTCTGCATGGGTAACAGGACATTCATCAACTGGCAACTGAGGCTTCCCATGCATGTAATTGTATAGTGCTATCCCTTGCACATTGCAGCCAAGTAAAACCACCCTCACGTTTTTGTGGTTGAAACAAACTTGTGAGATACAAGGAATTGGAAGTATCTTGGTAAAGCTAAGTTCCAATATCGCTTCCTTGACAGCTAGCTATAGCTAGCTACCCCTCAGTAATTTTACGGTCATGGAATGAATGTATGTCGATCATTCAGCAGCATCCATTCCTATTATGTCTTGTTAACTCTTATTGTATATATAAGCCCATCACAACCCATCAAAATGATGTGGGTGCCATTGGCTATATTGGTCTCTTCAAGAATCAAAACCATCTGAGCCTAAACATCAGCAAAACCAAGTTTATGCTCATCTCACTGCAGTGTCCTCATGTTCTTCTGGATGGCTCCCTGCAGCTTGAACAAGTCTCCCATTCTAAGTACCTGGGAGTGTGGATATCAGCTGACCTTTCCTGGTCCAAGCACATCATGACTGTCACCTTCAAGTCACGCCGACTCCTGGGATACATAATCAGAACCTTCTCCCCCCACTGTTCGCCAACTGCTATTATGACCCTCTACAGAGCCCATTCTCGATTATGGATGTATTAGACTCTGCTCTAGCTACTTGAAAGTGTTCAACTGTTTGCAGCCCAAATGGCTACTAAGTCCTGGAATGCAAGTGCCGTATCCCTCAACTCTAAACTTAATCTAAGTTCTCTGTCTAGTAGAAGAGTGTATTTTAAAGTGCTTTATGTTTATAAGTTTCTTAATGGTCACCTCTATTAAAATAAAGTCCTCCTGATCATTTTATTTGACGCCCAAATGTACAAGTTAGAGTTTACCACCCTAAACAATTACTGCAGCCTTTCGCTAAGACCAGCGCGTTTTCCAGCTCTTACTTTGTATCTTCTGTTAAATAATGGAATTTTTTGCCTGCCGAGTTTGTGCTCAACCCTTCTATTAGTTTATTTAAAAGTGTTGTAAAAAGCCTTTATTTCACTCGATCCTTAACGTATATGATCCATTTGCTTATTTGTGTCTTGTCATGCCGTTGTTTTATTTTATCTTTCGGTTCCTTTGTACTAGCCCTTGGCTATTGGCACTGTTTATATATACAGAGGTTTTATGACTCCATGCAAAGTCAAAAGCCTGAACCGTAATTAAAAGCGTGAACTGTATGTGGCTAAATGAGATCTGGAAGGGGCAAGTGGAAAAGGCGGATACGGTCGGACGCGGACACGGACGCGGACACGGACGCGGACACGGACACGGACACGAACCAAAATTCATTTTTCAGCCCTTTTCAGCCCTTTGCAGTGTAGGACAGAAGCTAAACATGGTTATTCACTCGCTAAAAGTTGCTTGCTTAGCCTATTGTTAGCCTCGTTCCCAGGCTCTCCCACGCGCGAACAAAAATAGCTGGGCGGGGCCTGGCTAGCCTATTCATGTCTTACCTCAGAGGTCAAAGGCTACGTGCATATTTAATAAGCTTCAACAATGAAAGTTCGAGCTTCGATCAGCCATCATAGATGGTATAGGAATATTATTTCTGCTTCCCATGCTTTGGCAAAATGCTTGAGTTTGGTTTCTGCACAAAATAAAAGCTCTTCTAATCTTTTCGTTGAAGCTCATTAAATATGCACGTGGCCTTTGACCTCTGCTGACTCCAGGTAAGACATGAAAGACGGTTCAATAGGCTAAGCAAGCAACTTTAGCCAATGAATAACCATGTTTAGCTTCTGCCCTACACTGCAAAGGGCTGAAAAGGGCTGAAAAATTAATTTTGGCTCGTGTCCGTGTCCGTGTCCGCGTCCGTGTCCGCGTCCGCGTCCGCGTCCGACCGTATCCGCCTTTTCCACTTGCCCATATTGAAGTGCCAGCTGAATAGATAATTGCTGGCTGTTCACACCTGCAATTATCTATTCAGCTAGCACTTCAACATCTCATTTAGCCACAGTTCACACACTTTATGGTTCAGGCTTTTGACTTTGAATGGAATCATAAAACCTCTGTATATATAATTTTAAAAAATTAAAAAATTAAAAAATTTTAAAACTTCATGGATATTTACTACGTGAATATAGGTCCGGCAGGAAGTACAGGTATACCGGAAACACGCACGCATCTAGAACCGGCCCTGGCGAATTTTTTTTTTGGACGTACTTTCGACTTAGTCTCTGGCAGATCCATCAACTACGCATGCGCTAAACCGTAACCCAACCCTAACCACACCCACAAATTTGCATTGAACGTGCGCCACAAAGGAGCTTGGAGCGGATGAGTTTTTGGTAGCAGAGACAGAAGGAGCTGGTGTTTGCTGAGTCCCCATGAACTTGGCCTGGACCCCAAACTAAACTTGGAACCCCTCAACTACCTTAGCCATTCATTTGTCTATTCAGTTTTTTGTACTGCATCCGTATAGCTACGGCTACTACCATGCTCATGTACACATGATGGGCTCAATCAAAATCATATTAGTGTTTGCAAACAGTCCTGTATGCATCTTCAATTTCTTCAGCCACCCACACTGGCCAAAACGCTGCTTGCTGCTTTACGCCGTACTCCAGTTACTGTAGTAGATTGGTGCCACATCTGTGTAAAGACGAAATCATGAGAAAATCAATCAGCCGCGTAGAATGGAGTATAACGTTCTGAAAGGGTGTCCCACGTAGGTTGTGGTACATTTGCACAGTATATCGATATCCCTGAGGCATGCACAACTGTCCATGTGGATTCGCCATCACCCCCCTTCAACTATTAGCTATAGGTGGGATGCTTTAGCACCGACTAGAGGGAGTGGCAGTGTGATAAGAGTCACAAGATCACATACACTGTAATTTCGTTTACTCTACCATTCAAGTTCACCATGGGAGAAGCGGTGAGATGGCTGCTCTGCACTTTCAAATAATGCATCCCAAATATATACAGTACAGACTTGCACTTAGCTTAGTCTGGTACCAGACTCTCGCTCACGGTAGAGTTGTTTGGTCAACGACATACGACTTGTTACAGAAATGGCGGGAAATCATTCTCAATCCATGTAATAATAATTATTATATCCATCTCTGTACCTCGTGACAGCTTCATCGCCTCTGTTTACAGCTTGATCAGCAGTTGTTCAGCGTTCCTTCTTCAACTTTCCTTCTCAGGACAGTCCTGTGTGTATACTTGGCCCCACCATCGTGCTTATGGGGGTGTGTCGTACTAATCTGCGCATGCGTAGTTGGTGAATCTGCCAGAGACTAAGTCGAAAGTACGTCCAAAAAAAAAATTCGCCCGGCCCTGGCCCTAATATACCCTAACCCATCGCCTTACTTCCTGCTGGACCAATAACCATGTACTTCGAAAAGTCATTCCTGGCCAGTGCCGGTATATAGCTAAGTGCACGAGAGGATCACTTCCACATTAGCTAAGTGACCCACACGGGTACTGGGGGTCGTGTTGCCTGTTTGGGGGGGGGGGGGGGTTGTAGTCTCACCCCTGAGGCCTGTGCTCTAGCCTCCCAAGACGCCTCTGGACGCTCCTTGGCAAAGACTTTCCACAGTTTCCACTAACAGCTCTTCGCGTGAATTTGAATGCATCTGGTAAGGAATGTAGTCGTGCACATATTACGCTGCGCACGAGACTCGAGGTTAGTCAACTTCGCCACAATGGCTACTACTCAGCAATCGTCCGTGATAACTGTGGAGGACCGAGCCGCTGGAGCCATCATGGGCGCCATGATTGGAGACGGGTTAGGTCTAGGGTGCCACTGGTATTACGATTTGGATCAGTTGCGCAAGGAATTTGGCGAATGGATTGATGATTACACGACGCCAAAGCCTGGGCGTTATCATGAGGGCTGCAAGGCAGGCGAAGTTTCACAGAGTGGACAACTTTACCAGCTTTTACTGGAGTCCTTGAAGGAGAAAGGTGAGTACGTTGAAGAAGACTATTGCAAACGTTTGGACGGCCTGCTTGCCACACTGGATGGAACCCGGCGCGGAGGAAGGTACACCCAGAAGGACATGGTGGACGTTTGGAAGAATCGAATGGTGCTGAAGAAGCCATGGTCTGAGTGTGCTAGCCCACATGGGGACACTACCGACTCTTGCGTCCGCTCAGTAGCACTGGCTGCACGCTACCACACTGACTTGTCCACCTTGGCAAAGATGATAAAATCCAATGCTCGTCTGCAGTACGGGGATCCACAACTTCAGACTCAGAGCCAAGCATTTGGTCTTACTGTAGCTTGCCTTATTAGTGGCATGCCTTACCCCTCTGTGAGTTCATACTTGATGGACATCTCCAAAAGTGGTGTTATTCCTTTTTGCACTGCCGCAATGAATAGAGACAATGAAGATGACCTACCAGAACCAGACTCCCTTCTTTGGTCTGCGTACTGCGCACGAGCTGCTGCAAACCCTCAAATACGAGCAGACCCTGTGTCTGCAATGCCTCAGGTGTACGGGTTGTCATGTGCTTTCTACATGTTAATGCCTGGAGCATATTACATTGCGGGTCGCTATCCAAATGATTTTGAGAAGGCGGTACTGACTGCCGTCAACAGTGGAGGACAGAACCTCGCAAGAGCCTCTTTGACCGGTGCCCTCGTTGGAGCCATGACTGGACTGTCTAGTATACCCGAACGTTTCATCAAGGGACTTGTGGATGGTGACAAATGGGTGAGGCTTGCCAAAGAGATTACTCACAGTGGAACCAAGTAAAAGAAATTTAGCATGGCATTGACAACCTAGTGTGCATGGTGTGACAGCAATTAAGGTGTATAGGTATGTGCACCATGTATAATTATGGCTTTACAGGTGTTGCCTAATATGGATTTTTGTGTGGGTAGTAAGTCAAAACAACAGTAGCCACTACCTGATATTGCTGACTGGAATGTTTGTAAGGTCATGCAGACCTGGCCACCAGGGGTCATGCAGCAATGAACCACCCCCAGTGTCACCTTTATTGGTCATACCGCATAATTATGCCTGCAGCTACATGTAATTGCAGGAGCGCATAATGAGGCACTCCTCCACGTCATTATGCGCTCCTAGTACATGAGTAATTCTGTAAGCAAGTTATTTACTCACACATGAAGTAGCTATGCGCAAAGTGGGCTTAAACAATGGATTTTGTCCATCTATCATCACATGAAATTTGCAGGGTTTAAATGTGCTTGGAATTGAGGGTAATTACCTCTATAGAACATGTTTCTTGCACCGTGGAAAAGATGAGCAGACTTGCCATGGTGGCTACATACAGATTGCTTACTATACTTGTACCAACTCTTGAAGTCCGAAGTCCTTCGCACTTGAGCCAGCTAGTTTTGAGTCTTCAACAGAATTAAGTGCAAAATTACCAGTCAGCAGGCTCAGATCGACGGATCCGGAAAGAGTAGCTACCCTTCTGCAAATAGCTAGCACTTGGGTTGAACAGGAACAGAATTTTTGGGAAAGGAATCATAGCAACTAGAGCTATGAAACTTGCTGCGCATGTTGTTACCCCACCACTCTCTTAAGACATGCCGTCAAAACAGCACTCTTCTATATAGTCCAATTCACTCCATCATGAAATGAAATTCAGCTTCAACATAATTTAATGAGCACATTTCGCAGGTCTGGAGGTGAATGTGAAGCTAGTGGGCCCATGCACCTCCTCTCGGCACACCCACCCCTCCTTGTAGTGGGTTTGGCAAGAGGCTGGCCCGCGAAACTACCTTGGAGGGTGGCCTGCGAGAGTAATACCCTTGGAGGGTGGCCTGCGAGAGTACTACCCTTGGAGGGTGGCCTGCGAGAGTAATACCCTTGGAGGGTGCCCAGAACCCACCTGCATCCCTTGCATGCAGCATGTGAATGTTGCTCTTTGGAGCCTACCCCCTGAGTCCTGATGGTCTCCAAAATTGTGGGCCCCAAAATTGTGGCCCCCCATGTAAATCTACGTGACACCGGAAATCAGTGCAGTGCCTCAATAGTCTATCTGCTAGACCTTCCTCACCCCCCCCCCCCGGAAATGAAATAACGGACATTTCCGGGGCCTCGGGACCGGGAGAGGAGGGTGTATATACCCAACTCTAGCCCCTCTCCTACCCCAAATCTTAATAAGTTGACAATCTCATCTGCATTATGACTGTGTTTTTATCACAATGTAGCCTCCATATACATGTATTAACTCAGTTTGTACTCTGTGTGGTCCCATAGGTCAAAGTTTATGGCCTGCCGTCATGTGACGAGACCGAAAAATAAAATTCATTCATTCATTTATAGCTGCTAGTGCCTCAATGCAAGAAACGTCTACGATAACTGTGGAGGACCGAGCCGCCGGAGCCATCATGGGCGCCATGATTGGAGACGGGTTAGCTCTGGGATGCCACTGGTATTACGATTTGGATCAGTTGCGCAGAGAATTTGGCGAATGGATTGATGATTACACGACGCCAAAGCCTGGGCGTTATCATGAGGGCTGCAAGGCAGGCGACGTTTCACAGACTGGACAACTTTACCAGCTTTTACTGGAGTCCTTGAAGGAGAAAGGCGAGTACGTTGAAGAAGACTATTGCAAACGTTTGGACAGCCTGCTTGCCACACTGGATGGAACCCGGCGTGGAGGAAGATACACCCAGAAGGACATGGTGGATGTTTGGAAGAATCGAATGGTGCTGAAGAAGCCATGGTCTGAGTGTGCTAGCCCACATGGGGACACTACCGACTCTTGCGTCCGCTCAGTAGCACTGGCTGCACGCTACCACGCTGATCTATCCACCTTGGCAAAGATGATAAAATCTAATGCTCGCCTGCAGTACGGGGATCCACATCTTCAGATGCAGAGCCAAGCATTTGGTCTTACTGTAGCTTGCCTCATTAGTGGCATGTCTTACCCCTCTGTGAGTGCATACTTGAGGAGCATCTGCGAAAGTGATGTTATTCCTTTCCTCACTGCTGAAATGAACAGAGATGATGAAGACGACCTACCAGGGCCAGACGCCCTCTTTTGGTCTGCGTCCTGTGCACAAGCTGTAGCTAATCCCGAATTACGAGCAGACCCTGTGTCTGCAATGCCTCAGGCATATGGGTTATCGTGTGCTTTCTATATGGTAATTCCTGGAGCATATTACATTGCGGGTCACTATCCAAATGATTTTGAGAAGGCTGTACTGACTGCTGTCAACAGTGGAGGACAGAACCTTGCAAGAGCCTCTTTGACCGGTGGCCTCGTTGGAGCTATGACTGGACTATCTGGTATACCCGAACGTTTCATCAAGGGACTAGTGGATGGTGACAAATGGGTGAACCTTGCCAAAGAGATTGCTCGCAACGGAATCAAGTAAAACAAATGTTTTAGACAGTGTATTGTCCAACTGGTTTAGATCTGAATCTATGATGGAACATCTGGGTGAGGCATGGCACCCAAAGTTTGTAAACCCAACCATCAATGGAGTAGCTACCCCAGCATCACCTTTAAATGTGTCATACTTCTTAAGGGAGGCTTTTACCATTCTCATGGTGCCATTTGCCATTTTCTTCTGACGGCCATAACTCCTTCCTACTACCCCCCATGAACTTGATTTATGGCTCAAAAGACAGCTCTCTCCAAGAGCTTTACAATGAGCTATAGAAAGTCTGTTAAGTTAGTGACCACCACTTATCATGTAGCCTGTGATTTTTTTATTATGTCATCTAGAGGCTTAGCTCTACAATGTGAATGGACAGAATGTTTCTGAGAGTATCCATGGATGGTATGGTCATTATCTACCCTATGGATACTCTCAGAAACATTCTGTCCATTCACATTGTAGAGCTAGGCCTCTAGATGACATAATAACAAGTGAGTCTTTAAAAGACTTGATGTGTCTCGGCACGACTTGGTATCAGCTAGAATCACGCAGAGGACATGGCAGCTGCTTAACCCTTTATTATGCCTGCAAAACCTGTTAGCTATGAGACTTTCAGCTTAAGTGAGCGTCAATATCCTTCTGTGTGAGCAAGGGGTGGGTCAAGAATGTTCACCAAAAGGATGAAAGCAGTATGGTCGTGTCTGGGCTTGATGTTTAGTCAACACCTTGGCCAATTCTTTCAGCACTTATCTATATAGCTAGCTAGCTAGAGCTGAGTGAGTTAGTATGCACTTGGGATGGCTGAGTGCAGCACACTGGATGAGTGAGTATTCATTGTCCTGAATTAAGTACTATAGCTACGTAGCAGCAGTCTTGATAAGAGGATTCATGAGCAGCCATGCAAACCCATAATCATTTTTGAAGATCAACTTGCAGGCTATGAATACGTTTGCAGCACTTGCGCGGGCACTACGGTGCGGGTACGTACGTAGTGCGGGTACGTACCTACGCATCCAGCACTGTGTCTCGGCACTTCGGTGCCGAGACAAAAAATCACAGGCTACATGATAAGTGGTGATCACTTATCAGGATTCCTGTGAAAGCAGTGTGGTCAGCTTCCTTACCACTAACTCCTTATAGGGGGGTACTTAACAGACTTTCTATAGCTCATTGTAAAGCTCTTGGAGAGAGCTGTCTTTTGAGCCATAAATCAAGTTCATGGGGGGTAGTAGGAAGGAGTTATGGCCGTCAGAAGAAAATGGAAAATGGCACCATGAAAATGGTAAAAGCCTCCCTTAATGCTTGGCAACTACTATAATATTATAAGCATGTATATATATACATGCCTGAGCATTATCATTGCTGTAGGACGATACATGTATATCATGGTAATGGGGCAATAGTTATTTCGTACCAGTGACGCTGCCCCCTCTCCGGTTTACCTACGTATACGATTGACTGTTCCGCCTCCCTCTCCCTGGTTTTACCTACATATATAGGCCCCCAACAAAAGACTGTATAAAACTTGCAGCCATATATGCATGCACTCGATTATGATCGCTGATCATCCAACAAACCATACTACCCCCTAGCCTCGTTCCCAGGCCTTCCGCACCTCCAGTTTTTGATCGCTTGCAGTATGCAAGGCCTTCCGTTTTTGCATACTGCAAGCGATCAAAAACTGGAGGTGTGGAAGGCCTGGGAACGAGGCTAACTACCCCCGGTATGTATACTTTCATGCATGCATGTATAGTAGTAGTACATGTAGTAGTAGTAGTACATATGTAGTAGTAGTATAGTATGCATGTCAATTAAATTAACCCTCTGTACCAACGTATAGTGCCACTATGTCATAATGCCTCATATGTATATGCAGGTCTGTGCAGTAGCCCTTGCAGGCTTAAGATGCCAATATATGTATATACATGTAGTAGCCTCGGTATCGTTCCCAGGCCCGCGCAAGCACCGCTCCTTTCAACCCGATAGCGCCCGTATGCGCCCGAATTTTTCACGTGCTAAAACCCCGAGAGCGCCCGTATGCGCCCGTAACTGGATTCCGGCTATTTATCGCCATAGCTACGCGATCGGACTTTAGATAAGTGATTTACGTGTCACAGGAGGCCGTGGTGAAAACCCGGACCGGACCGGACCGGACCGGACCGACCGGAAGTAGTAATTAGTGTCTCCACATGTAGAGAAATAGCTTACTTGGATCGTGAAGTAGCCATTGCGAGTAGCCATTGCGGCATTGCCTCGTGCAGGGAAGTCAGAGAACAGTTTAGTCTCGCGAGTTGGCTGATTTGCACAGTATTTTGAAGCCACCATAGATTATCTATGAAGCCACGAAGCATTAGCGAGGTAGCCGCGCGGGTCCAAGTCTGCCGGTACGGTAGCGACGACCCCTAATTCGAGGACGACTTGAAGGAGGCAACCAGGGCGTTTCACGTTGCTATAGGTAAGTCAGAGAGCTGGGCCAAGAGAGTGTGAGTAATCTATACTACAAAAGCATCGAGTACTAGTTATTCTACTCTCCGTGAGACTCGCGATCGCCCCTTGCTAGCTAGCTATAAGCTTGACATAAACGCAACGCTAACTACAAATGCAGTAGCAATACAGACAGTACCTTTGCTGAAGCTCTTCGGGTCCCACGAAACTCCTCCGGCAATTGTCTGCAAGTGCTACGTGTAATATTTAGTTGACAAAACATCGAGTCGTTTATCTATAGCGCTAAGTCGCTCTACATTAATTATTGCTATTTCACTTCCGGTCGGTCCGGTCCGGTCCGGTCCGGTCCGGTCCGGGTTTTCACCACGGCCGTCACAGGAAGTCGAGCGAAGCATAATTAGCTGTGGACGTGGCTTGCCATAGGGACTTTCCCCACAAATCGCGTTAGAAGTTTACTTGTCGATCGATGTGCACTTAGTGACGGCAATTTACAGCTTATATCCTACGAGCAAGTTGTTGTATCGAGTTTGTACTAGCCAGTTAGCTCACCCACACTGGTAACCTACCGTTGCTGGGCCAGTCAGCCAACCTCTGCCGTGGTTTTGCCGTCATTCTCGAGAGCTCAGCGACAACCCGCGTTTCCACCGTTGTGTCTTTCCCAGGCCTCACTGTCAAGTCGCGGGACTACTTCAGGAACGAAGCAGGTTTGTTTTCAAGCCAAATAAGTATAACTATCAATACCTGAACTCAGCTATTTTACAAGATACAATGCCAATGAATCGATACAACACAAAAATCGCCATTTTTAATTAGCGTTTGTGTAGCCACGCGATTGATTTCTGCGCATGCGCCTCGGGGGCAAAGGGGTTGCACGAAAGAAGTTAACCGTATACTGCAAACGGTGAAAAGGTGGGCGTAGGACTGGGAACAAGGTTATACATGTAGCCCTGTAATATCCAGTACTAATATCAGAAGTGACTGCATCAGATTCAACTGGCTGATCCACTGCAAAGCAAGCTGACTGGCCTCTTCACAATGATGGTCATACTGTGTGTGTTACAAACAAGTAGTCAAGTACGCATGAAAATGAACGTAGCCTTGTCAGATTGGGTTTGTCCAGGCAAAGGTACAGCAAGGTACAGCAATCTAGAAATAAAATAAAATGTTTCCAGGTATGAATGGTAGAAGTGGATTAGAGTGTTCAACTGTCTTTTCTCTTCTTGGTAGGAGGCTGGCTTTCTAAATCTACGACATTGTCCAAAAGGTGTTCCTTGCTACTTTTCAGTGGCTGGTTCTTTCCTGTGTGCTGTTCGTCATCATGTTTTTGGGTAACAATGAATCTGCCCAGGTGACCCAAAGATGTAAGAACGTCAGAGCAAGGGGCCTCAAATGAGATCTTGGTAGTGCTTCGTGACACAGACTGCACATCATCACACCTAGTGGCAATGCCCCTGAGGGTGGACTGGAGGGCTTGTGACTGGTGAAGGGCATCCCTCGGTGGAAGAGACAGCCAGGTGGAATACTTATCCAGGGCTGCCCTCATATCTGCAGCCTTCGCCTCAAGCTTGCTGCAAACCAAGAGAGCACAAAATTAATAAACGCTGCAGATTTGCATAATGGTTGACTTGGATACCATAGAATATTGTAAGGCATTTGTGGATCCATGGTATTGTCAACAGGACAAGTGCGATACCTTCCTATAGTGGTAGTCTAGAGCTATAAGATTGTGATCACACATTCCCAGGCTCCACACATGATAATTATCCCATACAGTACTGCATATGCATTAAAAGCAGAGCGGTGGCCTGATCATGGTGAATGATCGATGTCCCAATACAAAAAATAAGCAATTATAGGAGCTAATGAGCACTCACAGCATTTACAGGTGTGACAGTTCATTTCTATCCAAAAAGGACAGAAAATCACTCTTCCATTGCCAACCGAGGCCTTTCTACAGCAGAGCCCAGACATGGCCATGCTGTTTGCACCCTATGGGGGCACCCACTGACCTCCCCCCCCCCCCAATCCTAACCCTAACCACTCGGACAACTGTTGGTACAGAAGCTAGGGTTTGAGTTATGGCTATACATAATGACTGGGGGTCGTCACGGTAACTGAGGTAATCATTCTGTAGTGGTTTAACCGGAGTGAGTGGATTGAAGCCACACCTGATGTGTGTTGACAGTGTTCCGTTGATGTCTGCAGTGTGTCCACACAACTCCTTCAGAAGCTGCTCCTTCTGTGTCTGGACAGCCGCCTCAATACTTCCAAAAAAACTCTCTACCATCCGAGAAACGTTTTCCTCTTGAGATTTCAGCCGCTGCTGCTCATCCTTTAGTAGTAGCAGACCACGCTCTAATTCCATCACTTTGCTAGAGGCCTGAAGCTTGACTTCCTGTAGGGTGTCCTCCTCCCTCTTCCGTGCTTCCTGTACTGAGACGCACTCATGGCTGGAATGATCCCCATGGTAGGCACAGTAGATACACACAAGTGTTTGATCATCAAAGCAGTAGTAAGTCTGGTCGTGCTGGTGTGTCACACAGAAGTGCTTCGATTTTGGGATCACGTTACCAATCATCTGGATCACGGAGTGGTTTGGGAACCACAGCATCAGCTCTTTCGAACTGGAGTGTTCCAGGTTGCAATCGGGACACTTGATTTGAATGACATCATCTGCTTTTGACGAGCACTTCTGTAAACATCCTTAATGATTAATGAAAAGAATAAATCATCACAAGATTCGTGACTTAAAGATTTGAGTTAGTAACGTACCTAGACAGAAAGTGTGACCACACTTGAGGCTCATGGGCTGTCTGTTCCCTCCTTCCTGGAAGTCGACACGACAAACAGGACAGGCGAGAACTGAAACCTCCCTGTCACGCAGTAGGGCATTTTGAGAGGTACTGGAAGGAAATGACATACACATGAGGAACAATCAATGAACTGAGTGTACTATCAGGAGTTCATGAGCCGCCGAAGGAGCGTCGAACTAGTATAGACATGTTGTAATCCCTCACGCCTTACGGTTATACCTTATATGGGAGGCCTTTGCGGTACCGCACAGATTGTTTTTCACACTTCTACGTAACAGCCTCTTGCCGTATAAGGTAAAATTTTGGGACGTGTGAAGGACTACTACTTCGGCTTGGGCATGCACGCTGAGTTTGACACTCCTTCGCCGCCTTCGGCGGCTCATGTGCTCCTGGTACTAAATTTTGTTCCCTAAGGAACTCTGGAACATACATGGCTGTACTGTCTACACCAATGTGGGCTTTTAGTATGATGGTATCACTCTTCAGATATCCCTTGGAGGTGTCTGTGACATCCTATTATGGAGAAACAGAATAGCAATGGTGGTAATGTAATACGTACAGCTGTGCAGTGAATTTAAATTTACCTTCCACTTCATGAAGGAGCTATAGCCCCAGTCTGTTGACTTGGCACAATAGTGGTGGACAAACTCTGGACCAAGAAATGCAGATGGATTCTGAGCAGCGCTTACAAAAGCTACAGCAAGACGGATCATTTGAGAACTTCCATTGTTTTATCTGCATGTATGCAATGGCGTTACGCACACATTTAGTTCATGATCATGGTCATGTGACATACTCATTAGCTGGAGATATCGATATCACATTTACTTTTAGCATAGCTCTTCTGGGGGTCCAGCTGGTTGACAAGTGTAATAGTGGCACGAGCTGACACACTCCAGTCTCTGGAAAAAGAACGTTCATATGTGAATTGATGTACCAAGTATATTATATACACTATGCACAAAGTAGAGATGGAATACAATCATTGGCTAGATAGAATACACAAAGGAGTGAAATTCAGCCATGCTCTCAGTTATGTAGACCATAGACGACCTCTACAGGTGCCACCACCATATCACATTGCTACTCACAAAGGAAGAGTGCTCTGATCTGGGATGCACTGTAAGAACACTCCAAGAGCTTTGCCTCTGGTCCCTTGTGAGCTGCTTGTCACATCCTGACATACCATCGTCAGAAGCCTAAGTGTGAATATCAGTATACATCATAACTTACAGACAATGTTCAGCCCACTATAGGTTAATTGAAGGAACAGATTTGATGATACATGGGGCCGCAATTGTCAGCCATGTTCCCAGAAAATTTTCAGCAGCCTATGCGGTTTAGTTCGGCAACTTCGGCTCTCCATCTCAGCAAGGTTGAAGGTAGTACATTGCATCTCACAAGGTCATTTTGTTTAGCAAGGTGCCCTTTTGGCTCTGTGAGCAGGGGCGGAGACAGCTACCAAAAAGTGGGGGGGGGGGGCTAATAGCACAATTATACGCTGCCAAAGGGAGTGCATAGAGGTGTGTAGTGGTGATGAGTCCGCGTGAAGCCGGAAAAAATTTTTGCCTTCATTTTTCAGTTATCAGAATGGGCTCTCGTGGCACCTTCGTGCTTTGCACTGCAAGTTAGAGATGCCAGCCCCCAAGAAACGAGGTGACATACCGTAGTTGCAGTTAATTTCACGGTGGGGAAATTTTCGCGGTATTCGCGGATGAAATAAGACCGCGAATATTAAACCCGCGAAATATATTTCCATAGCTAGTGCTAGGCAAAAACAGTTACTGTCCTTCGTGTTCCTGGGCTCACGCTCACACAGTAGCTCTTCCCCGGCAGTTGCTTCGCTGTAGACGTGGTAGCCACGATCGCACGTGTCAATAGTAAGTTATTACGAGCGGAATTTTTTTTCGCGGAAGTAATCAGCGAAAATTTCCCACCGCGAAATATTTGTGTGTCACGTTTAGTGGCTGGACCGCGAAATTTTTGGCACGCGAAATAATCGGCAACTACGGTAGTTGTAAGTTAGTGCTAGATCTCGTGGGATACCAGTCTGTTGTTTTGGGGGGGCTCAGCCCCCCTGCTTTTGAAAGTGGGGGGGCTCAAGCCCCCCCCCCCCCCCCCCCCCCCCCCCCCCCCTATATCTCCGCCCCTGGTGAGTTTAATAGGTAGCCTCCCCAAACTAATATGTGTATGCTTTGGGCCGGGTCACGATGAATGTCTGTAAGGGGTGAGTGGGGTTGAGGTATCCCAGGTGTTCTCATGCTATATCATGCACAAACGCTAGCTAGTTATGCATACCATGGCACACTGTGCAGGTTTGTCGGTTCACTCGTCACAACACCGTCTAATTGGCTGACGTTGGGAACCACCAGCTGTATCATATCTCACCGTGTCTCTTCACCTAGAGCGCCTTGCTGACGTCGACACGTGCACAGTAGTAGGTAGTGGGTAGCCCCTCCTCCCAGGAAGCAGTCAAATTGCATTCCTATGCTATGTTTAGAACATGCACGAAGCGATGCAAATGAGGTCATTTTAGTTACTATTTCTATATTTAGTAACATTCTATATTTAGTAACATAGGCATTTATATACATTCTGCCACGCACAACATCTATGCATAGAAAACGCGAAATGACGGCTATACAACGGCTATACAGAGTTGCACTACTTGGTAAGTATCTATAGCTTGCAAAAAGGTTTTTAGGGTCAATCATAGTTACTGTTTTGCGCCTGCATTGATAATATTTTATTTTGTCATCATATTATTAATTCGTAGGCAACCAGGAGAACAGTCCTGGAGGGTACTACAGTAACAGCTTCCAGTGCACCCTAAAGCTGTTTGACATTACAGCAGATGCACTCTGCTCCATTCTGGAAAGAGTTGACCTAGAAGGTACTATAGCTAGCGATTATGGCTAGGGTAGATGAAGCATTTTCTAGTCAGACTTGAGTGAAGTCTGGCCAAGTAATGCATAATATTATTGCAAAGTAGACAAAACACTACATGCACAGTTATTATCATCAAGTTTGCAATAATATGAATATAAATAGCTGTATATATATAATTATAGGGGTGGCTGGTGGCCTAGCGGTTAAAGCATCCGACTGCTAATCTAAAGGTTGCAGGTTCGAATCCCACCTTTGCCATAGGAGAGTTTCTTTCTCTCCTAGGAGTTGACTCAGCTCTACCCTTAAAAATGAGTAGGTGTGTTCTTGAAGGTGTTTTCACCTGATACAGTTCACACCGCATCCTTCGGAGGGGATGTAAAGCCGTTGGTCCCGGGGTACTGGTTAATATTAGCATTCATGCTATTCCGGTTACCTCGTTAGCCACTCTACATGGTGGTTTCTCATAAAATAAAATAAATAAATAAATAAGCGCACATACACTACATGCACAGTTATATCATCAAGTTTGCAATAATATGATATAGCTGTATATATATAAGCACACATGATGACATCATTGTCATAGTGCAATAATTGATATCATCATGTAGTGTTGCTGCATACTATAGCCTGATCCAGCATTCTTTTATCCCAATGCAAAGGGTTAAACCATGAAGATGCCGGTGTGAAGGTCATGATGAGCTATCAGCTCCAAGGTGGTGGACGAATGTTCCCCCCAGTTTCCAGAGAGGTACACATTTGGACACAGTTATGAGTAGCAATTAATTTTCTGCAGCATAAGGCTTCTAACAACCACAGCAATGAAGCAACGTACAGTGTAGCAATCTCGAATTATGCACTGCATTTGTTTAGAACACATGCATTTGTTTAGAACACATGCATGATTGTACGTCATTTAGCATAATTCATGTCCTGACATACAGCAGATTACAAAGTCTCTTGCACCTATGAAAACAGATTACTTCTTTTGCATAAGATGTCATAGGAATAATTGTATTGTTGTTTTGGGCAATCTGCTTCCCCATTGCAAGAATCTGCTGTACTAGTTGCAGCTTCAGTGATGTCAACAATAATTATTGTCTTACAGGCAGTTGCCAATGCCATGCAAGGAGTGGACATTCTGATTGCAGTTGTCTCAACATTCCAGCTGAACTGGGTATACTGGGAGATATTTGAATGCATGATCGAGGACAACCTAATGGAGAGCTGCACTGTGATCCTGAAACTACTGGACGACCAAATAATGGGGGGAAGGAGACGATGCATCACGGCCGATAATGCCCTGCAGAACAGTGGTTTTGTGGGAGACAAATGGAAAGGGAATGCCAGTAAGAGCTTTGTTGTGCATGGCCTGGAGGTCCAGCTCACTCGTACATATATATGCTACTGCAATTAATGAAACATGTTTTGAATTCCTGCAGGCATTCTGGCAGACACTAAGCTTGGAGGTAAAGGAGTGCAGAAGGGGATTAACGAAATCAGAGCAAGGCTACTTGCACAAGAGTTTGCGGATGGCATTTCAAGACCTGTTGAAGAGACATTTAGTAGTAGCAAGTCAGCTGTTAAATCTGGAGGAAATATAATAAGCAGATGGATCAGAAAACTTTTGAAATCGTATTGACCCACTTACTGCTATATAAGTTAATTGCAGAGTTCATTATTGTTTCATCTATGTTTGTGCAAGTCTTGTCAATGCTGTCATAGCAACCAGAGACACCTATAGTAGTACAGTACATTTATAATGGTTTACTTCTGGTACACTGCAAGGAAGTTGTACGTCATGTAAGCTGTTAGATTTTAACCGTAACTCACTCTCCCCCCCCTCCCCCCACCACTACTAGGTGGACATGTGTATTCTCAATTTGAACTGAAATCCTACGATGGCAGCAATTAAGATAAAATTTCACATTGAGATGCAAGCAGTCACAAGCCCATGGAGGTTGCCCTGGCAATATCTTGGGCGACCAATGTGCATCCGTCCAAGAAGTCCCTTTGGCTTAAGGCCAAGGATGAAATCGGCAGGATCAGTTGTATGGATCCACTGATTATCTACAGGTGAATGAGTAGCTCGAGCACATAACCACAAGCACATTGCGCTTAAATGAATGTAGCCGATTTACACGTATAGTGACGTTAATGCATGGGTGATACTTATTGACTGTGCACGCATGCACGAATATAAAGTACTAATCATATAGCTACTCAGGCAATATACTAATACTATGATAATAATAGTCTCAGGCAGATAGTGTAGTTGCTTTTGACTCATGCATGTCTCACCCATTACTGTTAATTGGTGCCCACTCACACTAATAATTAAACCATGTAATGTACTGCAAACTGGTATTACAATACATGACTTGTGTAGTAGCTATAGTATATAGCTAGTGGACTCAAATGCCATCTACAAACAAAGGCTTTTATGCAGGATGATACATTCCAATGTTTCTAGGATTTTTGAGTTACTGAAGAGTTGCTTAGGTGCAAATGGCATGTCCACTAATTACAGTAAACACAACAGATGACTGTTAATATACTGAGGCTGTGGTTGTGTGAATGGAGTAGCTAGCTAGGTTCTCAATGTAGGTGCCTTAGAAGGCAGTCAGTGGATAGAAGGTGTCTAGCTATTTGAATAATGTATCATACCAGTAGCAAGTATTCATTCTCTCATTCGCCCTGTACCATGCACCTGAGCTGCAACGAATGACAACGTCACTGGATCGGAAGGTAATCAGTTAACATTTGTCATGAGTATGACATAATTGTAACACCATATTTGTCAGCAGGTGCATTGTTTAGAAGGGTGTGGCCGTGATACTGCCTCCACGAAGCTACTGGTCCCACAAAAGCTCCATTAAGCCTTGGTGAGTTGATCAATGGGGACAAGCAATCTTCTGTGTGATTTACAGTTTCAATGATTATCTACACTTAGATCTATTAGCTACCCACTGATTGTGAAAATGGCTAGCCAGTTGAGAATCCCTCAAGCCCACATTCACAGGGCATTGGCAAGTGCCCCTCAACTTCGATCCCTCGTCTTGTCCAATGTTAAACCTACTGGTAAAATGCTTGGGCAGGGTTCGTACGGGTGTGTTGAAGAGCTGGAGTTCAACGGACTCCTCTGTGCTGGCAAGAAGATCTACGACACCTTGATTGACTCTGAAAATGAGAGTGCCGATCACATGGTTGAAAAATACTTTGATGAATGTCGACTTCTCTCAGACCTTCGCCATCCCAACATTGTCCAGTTCCTGGGGATCTGCTTCCTCGACACCCAGCCCAGCTCCACAACAAATCTCCCTGTGTTAGTGATGGAAAGGCTACAATGCAGCCTAGATGACCTGCTCGAAAACACACCCAACATTCTACTTGACAAGAAGTGTTCCATCCTGCAAGATGTAGCCAGGGGACTGGTGTACCTGCACAGCCACGATCCAGTCATTATCCATAGAGATTTGACTGCAAGAAATGTGCTACTCAACTCGGCAATGGTGGCAAAGATAGCAGATATGGGCAATTCTCGAATCGTGGACATCCGACCCGGCCAGTTAGCCAGGACCATGACAAGGGGTGTGCCAGGTACGATCGTCTACATGGGTCCAGAGGCTTTCGAGGTCCCTCCAAAGTACGGTCCCATGATAGACATGTTTTCGTTCGGCCACCTTGCCCTGTTCACTGCAACCCAGGAATTCCCTGGGGACCTCCTTCCTTCAACATACCAAGATGCACGCACCGGTCGCCTCACTCCTCGAAATGAAGTAGAAAGGAGAAGCAGGTACATGGAGACACTACATGGGGTGTTTGGTGACTCACACAAGATGGTCCATTTGATCACACAGTGTCTGGAGTACTCTCCTGCCAGACGCCCCTCCGCTATAGACGCCCTGCAGAAGCTCCAGCAGATAAGCACTCAAACAGTTGATTGCCACCACAATGTAACTGATCTTCAACTTGAGAAACTGATGATTGCAAGGGACCAGAAAAATATGCAGCTGAAGACTGACCTAAAAGAAGTTGAGGTATAAGTGCAACAATTCTCTCTCATTTAAGTAAATAACCTAATCTTTTTTCTTTTCCCATACTATGTCATGCATGATATATCTCAAGGCAATGGAGAGGGAACTTCTACAGGAGCTCAAGAGAATGAAGGGAGTGGAGGGGAAGCAACCAATACCACTTACAGGAAAACACTACATTGAGTCCAGGGGAATCAATTACAACCTGAATTTGGGTGCTATAGGAGGAAACACATCTAAAACAATGATCCTGGCTTCAGTGGGTAGTGAGTTCCCAGCTGGTATCAAAGTCCAACCTCGTGTTCCAAATCCAACCCTTGCAGATAGGGCTGTCAGTACCTACGGCTGTCTTCCCCCCATAGTGACAGGGCTACACAAAGAAGCTGCTGCTGACCTCATGGCCACAGCCAGTGTGATGCTGCAAATGCCCAACGCTGACTTGGTTCGACTGTGTCTGGATGTTCCTGGGAAGCAGCGCTCAAAACAGTACTACCTGAACACCATAGAAGAGTTTCTCAAACACTGTCAGAAGCCAGCGGGTAAGCTAGATTCTTCTTGTTAGTCAATGAAACAATGGATTATTACCAGCTTGTAATGCACTTTCAGGTGTCCTGTACTACCTGGGTCATAGTGAGGAAGGCACTGGAAACTGGTGCTTCAAAGATGGCACTATTAGCTTCCAGGAAATCTTTGACCTCTACAGAAAACACTGTTCTGGCAAACTCTTGACCATCGTTGCCGACTGCTGCTACTCGGGACACTGGGTGAGAGACTGCGCTAAGATATTAGACCAGCTCGGAATCCCCCCATGTGGACACAGGGCCAGGGAGCGAGGGGTCCTGATCAAAGTGGTTGCATCTTGCCAGCCAGACCAGAAGGCAGCCGGGCCTTGCTATTCTGTGGAAGCAACAAAGGTGTATGCTGATGGAACTCAAAGAACAAATGCTAAGCAACTGACTCAGCAGAGACCAACATGGTTTGATGACACACAACTAGTGTGCTGCAGAGGTCCAGATTCTCCCTGTCCGAAGAACACCTTCACACACCTGAAATGGGAAGATAACGTTAGTGGCTGCCTCCAAGTAAAGTCGGTCAAGAGAAAAGAGGGTGACGCATACAAATGGTACTACATCATGCTTAACAGAGCAAGTGAAGAATACGGTTCCACTTTCAGTTCTCAATTTGCTAAAGATTCAGCTATGTGTCTCAGCGACTGGGGCTATGTGCTGGAATCAGGAGAAGGAAGGGACATACCACAAGAGATCCAGGACAAAGTGAGGAAATGGACCAGAGTGGCAAATGTGAAGTGATACGTGAACACTAGCACTCACATGCACTATTTAGACACACATGCAAAGGAGTAAAACCACTTGTGAATGTACTTTTGCTGAGTTTTTAGACTATGGCCTTGAGTGGTTTATGGGAAATACCACGAGAGGCTGTTTATTTAGATCACGAGGCGCAACAAATAATTATGCCACATGTGCTCCCTTTAGCTACCACAGCAATTTTGCTGCTGCCTTGTAGCTAATAATTGTTAGTAAAAACAGCTTTTTGTCTGGGTGGGGCATACATGTTGGTTTACAACCCACAGTGTAAAAAATTGCTCCTGAATTCATTCTGTTCCCACAGAATCGTAGCTATAGTAACACCAATCAGATTTCACCACCGATATGGTTGCCATGTTACAAGACAAGCCAGCTAATCCACGTGTTTAGCGGATTGCACTTCCGTTCAAATATTGACATGACCGCGCTAAAAGTTAGCGGCAAGAACTTCCTGTGGTGTAGCTTCACGGAAACGACACGGCCCGGAACACGCTGGAGTCCAGAAGATTGCGGGCACTTTGCATGGGGTGTCTACATTCGGTGGAATGGAATGGTGGAATGGAATGGTGGAATGGAATACTGGAATGGAATAGATCAGCCTATATAGGATTACCTGCCTAAAATTAAAGTCTACTACTACTACTACTACTAATACTTGAATGGAATAGCTACATGCGCAGAAATGTTTTTTTCATGTGTTTGATGTCTGTCAGTTCAGCAGCTGCATGTTTAGGAGGTCTGATCAATGGAGAAAGACGAAGCACGTGGCAGCGCTGTAGATTTTTGCGAAAACTGTGTACTACGCTCACGCAAAGGGGTGTCTACATTCGGTGGAATGGTGGAATGGAATACTGGAATGGAATAGCTACATGCACAGAACTGTTTTTTTTCATGTGTTTGATGTCTAGATCTGTCAGTTCAGCAGCTGTTTAGGAGATCTGATCAATGGAGAAAGACGAAACACGCGGCAGCGCTGACTCTCCTATTGTCATTGACAGTGACGAAAGTTGTAGTCAGAGCTCCCCAGTGAAGATTGCACCTGGGCAAAAGTTCAGGTAAGCTCGTTGGTACTGACTAGTCTTTGTGAGCGACTTCATAGAGCCTTGGACTGTTGTCCGCTCTTGTTTGCTAACAGGCTGGTATCCAACAGTACCAGCCTGTTAGCAAACAACAGCGGACAACAGTCCAAGGCTCTATGAAGTCGCTCACAAACACTAGTCAGTACCAACGAGCTTACCTGAACTTTTGCCCAGGTACAATCTTCACTGGGGAGCTCCGACTACAACTTTCGTCACTGTCAATGACAATAGGAGAGTCAGCGCTGCCGCGTGCTTCGTCTTTCTCCATTGATCAGACCTCCTAAACAGCTGCTGAACTGACAGATCTAGACATCAAACACACGAAGAAAAAAACCCAGTTCTGTGCATGTAGCTATTCCATTCCAGTATTCCATTCCACCATTCCATTCCACCGAATGTAGACACCCCTTTGCGTGAGCGTCGTACACAGTTTTCGCAAAAATCTACATAATATGCAAATTTTCGAACGGAAGTGCAATCCACTGTACCATGACTCGACAGTTCCGGGTAAACCCCTCAGGCTTCGCCCTCAGGGTTTACCCAGAACTGTCTTGTGTATTACTGGTAAACGCCTAGGGGGTGGTTTAACTATAACTTAAAAGTTCTATAGAAGGGTGTAATTAAGCCTTGGTGAGTTGATCAATGGGGACAAGCAATCTTCTGCTGTATAATAGTTTCAACCTTGATCTGTTAGCTAGCTACCCACTGATTGTGAAGATGGCTATATAGCCAGCTGAGAATCCCTCACTAGCCCACATTCACAGGGCATTGGCAAAAGTCCCTCAACTTCGATCCATCGTCTTGTCGTTAAACCCACTGGAAAAAAGCTTGGGGAGGGTTCGTATGGGTGTGTTGAAGAGCTCGACTTCAATGGACTCCTTTGTGCTGGCAAGAAGATCTATGACATCTTGATTGACTCTGAAAATGAGGGTGCCGATCGCATGGTTGAAAAATACTTTGATGAATGTCGACTTCTCTCAGATCTTTGCCATCCCAACATTGTCCAGTTCCTGGGGATCTGCTTCCTCGACACCCAGCCCAGCTCCACTACAAATCTCCCTGCGTTAGTGATGGAATGGCTACAATGCAGCCTAGATGACCTGCTTGAAAATACACCCAATATTCCACAAGAAGTGCTCCATCCTGCAAGATGTTGCCAGGGGACTGTTGTACCTGCACAGCCACGATCCAGTCATTATCCATAGAGATCTGACAGCACGAAATGTGCTACTCAACTCGGCAATGGTGGCAAAGATAGCAGATATGGGCAATTCTCGAATCGTGAACATCCAACCTGGCCAGTTAGCCAGGACCATGACAAAGGGTGTGCCAGGTAGCTACAATCGTCTACATGGGTCCGGAGTCCCTCCAAAATATGGTCCCAAGCTCGACATGTTTTCGTTCAGCCACCTTGCCCTGTTCACTGTGACCCAGAAATTCCCTGGGGACCTCCTTCCTTCAACATAGCTACCAAGATGCACACACCGGTCGCCTCACTCCTCGAAATGAAGTGGAAAGGAGAAGCAAGTACATGGAGACGCTATGTGGGATGTTTGGTGACTCACACAAGCTGGTCCATTTGATCGCACAGTGTCTGGAGTACTCTCCTGCCAGACGCCCCTCAGCTCTAGAGGCTCTGCAGAAGCTCCAGCAGATAAGCACTCAAGCAATCGATTGCCACCATGATGTGTCTCCAGGGGCGGCGGCACGGGGGGGGCAAGGGAGGCAAGCGCCCCCCCCCCCCCCCCCAAAATATTTAGGGGGGGCATCGCCCCCCTAAACTCCTAGCTAGCTACTATTAAACAGCCAACGGCTGCCCTATACTTAGTACTAGGCTGACTCGGCTAACCTTGTGATGTACACGAATCGAGTTGCTGATCTGGCGCAGCATCGATCCTCATACATCTGGAACGCGCAGTACAAAGCACGAAGGTGCCACGAGAGCCCATCCTGATAACTGAAAAATGAAGGCGAAAAAATTTTTCCGCGCTTCGCGCGGACTGATCGGCGCTACGCTCCTCTATGCACTGCCTTCGGCAGCGTGCGTAGGCTACGCCACTGGCTTGCCCCCCCAATCGTAAATACGTGCCGCCGCCCCTGGTCTCGTGTTGAACTTCAGAAACTAACAATCATGTGCATGCAAGGGACCAGGAGACTCAGCAGCTGAAAAGTGACATAAAAGAAGTTGAGGTAAATGTAACCTTTGGCATCACCCAATGTTTTCTTTTCCCATGATATGGAGAGGAAACTTCTGCATGAGCTCAAGAGAATGAAGGGTGTGGAGGGGAGGCAGCCACAGCCATTTACAGGGAAAAACTATGGAATTCGCTATGACATGGAGTTTGGAGGTACAGGTGGAAACACAAATGAAACAATGGTCCTGGTCTCAGTGGGTAGTGAGTTCCCAGCTGGCATCAAAGTCCAGCCTCGTGTACCAAATCCAGCCCTTGCAGATAGGGCTGTCAGTACCTACGGCTGTCTTCCTCCCATAACAACCTTCCTCCAGGGAGCTGCTGCTGACCTCATGGCCACAGCCAGTGTGAAGCTGCAGACACCCAACGCTGACTTGGTTCGACTGTGTCTGGATGTTCCTGGGAAGCAGCGCTCAAAACAGTACTACCTGAACACCATAGAGGAGTTTGTCAAGCACTGTGAGAAGCCATTGGGTAAGTTAGATTTGTAGATAATGAGTGAAATAGTGGATTAGTTATTTTTCAGCTGTCCTACGCTACCTGGGCCACAGTCAGGAGGGCACTGGAAACTGGTGCTTCAAAGATGGCAACATCAGCAGCTTCCAGGAGATCTTTGACCTCTATAGCTACAAAACAAGCCCTGTATACTCTTCAAATAACAGCAAGGCTAGTGCATTCAATCTTTGCTCTCTCTGTTTGTGTTTACTAATGTACACTAATAAATCACTGTGGTCCAATTGCTCACTTTGTCCTGGATCTCTTTTGGTATGTCTCTTCCCTCTCCTGATTCCAGCACATAGCCCCAGTCACTGAGACGCACAGCTGGGTATTTAGTGAATTGTGTCTTGAAAGTGGAAACATTTTCCTTGTTTGCTCTATTAAGCATGATGATGTACCATTTGTATGCTTCACCCTCCTTTCTGCCACAATCGTCTTCCCATTTCAAGAGTTTGAAGGTGTTCTTTGGACAGGGAGAATCTGGGCCTCTGCAGCACACTAGTCTTGTGCCATCACACCATTCTGATCTCTGCTGAGTCAGTTGCTTAGCAAACAAGACAATATTTCCATCATCATCATCCACAGTCACTGCTTCCATGGAATAGCAAGACTTGGTTGCCTTCTGGTCTGGCTGGCAAGATGCATACACTTTGATCAGGACCCCTCGCTCCCTGGCCCTAGTAGTGTCCACATGGTGGGATTCCAAGCTTGTCTTAGCACAGTCTCTCGCCCAGTGTCCTGAGTAGCAGCAGTCGGAGAATATGTATACAGTGCCATTTAGCTAGCTGTTTGCACACAATATGATGTACCCTGATATCGCTGCCTTCTCTTATCTTTGAATTGTTTCCTATTGCTATTGCGGTAAATTCAGCTTTGTGTCTGCATGGGCATATAGCTAGCTACATCATGTGCATGGGGCTCAACAAGATAGTCTTTAAATGACGTGGTGTGTTTTGGCATGACTTGGTATCAGCATAATTAAAGGCCAATATACTAGCTAGCTAGAGCTGAGTGGGTGTGGTTAGAGTTATGTGTGTACTTGGGATGGCTGAGTGCAGTCATAATACTGGAGTATGTAACCTAAAACAGTCATGGTTTTGCAGCTATAAATCAGAACTATGAATAGCAGTATCAGATGACAAAGGGAAGAGAAGTGAATGAGCCATATATGCATACACAATTTTCATACAGAATGATGCCTTAGATGTGGGACTATACAGTGTTAAGCCAGGAGACAGAGAGCAGCATCGGTCCTGTACGTTGCCAACGCCGGTTAATGTAAGACTATCATTTTTTTTCAGGTAGTTTGACATTGCGTAAAACTGGAATATCGCAGATTCCAATAAAAAAAAGGGATTGGCAGTCAATGGCAGAGCACTGAAAAAGGAGGAATTTTAGTCCTTTCGTCTGTTGAGCATTCAATGTGGTATACTTACTCATCAATACATAGCTACAAGCACAAAAGTTGCTGTGTATATATAATAGTCGGTAGCTACACAAAATACATAGGCAAAGGAGTAAGCAGTGCAAAATATAAGTTACTAGTATGGCCGGTTTAATTTATGCTCTGTTGCATGTGTAGTGCACATTGTAGCTGACAACATAACTAAACAGATGTTCCATGTGTTAGTACCAGGCATGTTTCTTCCTCATGAAGGACTGCATAGAGACAGAAACAAACCATATCACAGAGGGATATCAGTATGGGCTGTGATACCCTTGCAGTTGGTAAGTGTGTGGGTTGAAGGTATTAATCTGTAACACAGAACAGTCATGCACTTTTTCAGATCAAACTCCAATTTGTGCTTGCTTTATACCATAGATAATATATCCCCATGGTGAGCATCATCTAGAATATCTGCAAGCTTAGCAACAAAGTCGTCAACCTGTCAAGGTGTTTCATTTCCCTTTGAAGACATAGACACATGGAACCACTCCTTCTCTTCAACAGGCGTATATTCCTGTCACCATTGAAGATGCAATATTATTCCCCCCCCCCCCCCCACACACACACACACACACACCCCCAGCACTGCTTTCATTCTAAAGTTGGGAGGGGACTTTTACTTGAATACTAATTAGTCTCGACTACATGCTCCCACAAACGTGAGAACATGGCAAGGTCAAAAAATTACAACAACTAGAGGTGCTCAGTTGAGCACGTACCCCGTGCGCAACTTTGACTTGACAGCTACCACCGATTATTCATACAGCATGCACGATGAGCTAGCTAGGCCATGATTTACAGCGATGTCAGCATGCAGAATGAGATACCGTAAGTTGTGGCAGTAATGCTAGAAATAGGGTGTGGTCAAGTTGTATAAATTAGAAGCACAACTTTCACGCAGCTTTTCTCAGCCTCTCGAGTAGATTTCTGGTCTGTGAGTTACGTAGACGCTAGTATTTTCTGAATTCTGACACTTCTATCCTGAAATAAGCCTTCAACAAGGCCTTCACTGCTCAAACTGGGCCGCTTGGACGGACAGACTGACACGGACAGACTGACAGACAGACACCCCTGCTGCGCATGCGCACGGGGTAACAACTTTGCTATATTCAGAAGAACAACATCATTGGTCATGTACCACATGCAGGCCCGAGTCTGCTGGTACTTCCTACAGAACAATAGTAGGGTGGGTACTTGCAACATGTACCTTAGGTTGATATCCTCGTGCAGTCATTCTACTTTCTTCTGCTCTCACCAGCGCCATATACTCCTCCTCCACATTTCTAGGGATTAATCATACATAGAATCAATACAGCAATACATCCTAAAGCTTTCAGTGGGGGGGGGGGGGGGGGGGGGTTGCTACACTTTATCATGTGAGCAAGCTTCTAGGCCATAGTTAGCAAACTTGTGTGTGAAGAGCAGTTAGGTCAGCAAGGATGACAAGCTAAGACTGCTTCTGGTAACTGTCCACAGTCCACATCTCCAACATGCAGCATACTCATGCAATACATTGGTCAGCTATGGATAGTAACTAAATGCGATAAAAACCAGAATAAGGAGACTTCACAAAGTTCCCTGCATGTGCTTCTGGTCGTTGAGTTGGTGGTCTACTCTACTGCATTGTGGAGGTCCAAAACTTTGCCATCAGTATCCACGGGGTGCAATGTTAGTGTATGAGAGGAGCACTCCCCCCCCCCCCCCCCCCCCCCCCCCCCCCCCCCCTTAAAATGGCATTGTGCTAGAATTTCATAAAATCATAGCTAGCCAAAACTGCTGGTCTTGGCAGTTTGGAGACAAAAGAGGTTATGCCGAGTACTACGGCAAAATCGGTGTTGTTCCTGTGCGCAAATTAACTCCAGAAGTGCTTTGGTTGGTATGCTATCCTAGCGCAAAGTCTTGTATGAGAAAGAAGAAGATGACGAAATCGGACTTTTCCCTGTAACTTGTTCATCGACTCCTGCGTACTGTAAGGTACATTTGTGAGTGCTTTTGTGAACTGCTAGCAGGGGCGGATCCAGGATTTTAGAAAGGGGGAGCTTTTCTATGCAGGGCTGCTGCCAAAGGCAGTGCACAGAGGTGTGTAGTGTTGATCAGTCCGCGCGAAGTGTGGAAAAATTTTCTTGCCTTTAGTTATCAGGCTCGTGGCACCTTCGTGCTTTGCACTGCAAGTTCCAGATGTAAAAGGATTGCAGGACCCGGGGCCGCCATGTGCTTCCGTTTCTTGCTCAAATTTTGCTCACGCAACGTAATACCAAGAGTTCATAACAATTGTTATGAACTCTTGGTAATACGTACACGTAAATATACTAGATCGTGGTCTCGTTCCCAAGCCGGCCAATGTAACGGCAGCTAGTTATGCCAAGCCAATGTAACGGCAGCTAGTTATAGTAACTGAGCACTCGATGTTGCCCTCGATGCTCGTCCCCGCTGCAAGCAAGCGCTTGAAATTATAGCAAGGCAAGTTCTTTATTAATTCAACTGTAAGAAGGGGGGTTCGACTGAACCCAACGGACTACCACTGGATCCGCCACTGTGCTAGCTAGGCAGTGTCATTCTGTCTGCATGCTTGGTTTGGAGGGTTGTAGCTTCTTTGACGGTTTCCTGTTACTGCTACTGCTGCTAGTGCATCAGTATGGTAAATTCTAAATAGAGAATGCTACCGCGTTCTCTGATACTTAACTACAATTCTTAAAGTTTACTGACTTTTGTTCCTCTAGTTCTCTTTCGTACTGGAGACGTGCTTGCTCCGCTCTTCTCTTTCGCTCAACGACCTGTACAATGAAATCGGAAATTTAACAAAACTGTTGGCTTCCTTATTATCAGAGGTCATGTAGGACTTAAGATTTGTTGCAGTAACAGCACCTCTCATGTCCTACGTATAGGAAGTTAGAGTTGACATTCTTAGTATAATTATTGTATGTACAATTGTTACTGTACATAATATTAACTGAACGGATAACCCCTGAATGCTGCAATCCGACTGGATACATTTCATGTCGCTAAACTGACTGTATCTATTTTGCCATATCGGTTTGGTAGTCCTGTGAGTGGAATGTTGCTGATTGGGAGGAGTCAAAGATGCATTTGATATTGGCCAGCCATCGTTTTCTACTCAATCCAATGGATACGACTGAAAGTGGACCTGCAAGAGAGCACCTATGAATACTATTATCCTGCAGCCTGGTTCCTTGGAATGGTTTGATGTAGGTTTGACGCTACGGTTTCAACCCTGAACTATGCTATGTCTGTCGATCGAAGCAGCTAACACTGGATGACAGTGAGTCATATACTATCAGGTGTGCATCGACCCTAAGGGAAGAGGGCTTGTAACTCTCGTATTCACAATGTAAACGGCAAAATCCAAATGCGGCTATCGGATATACTATTTTTAGATATTGTCGTGTAACTGTATATTATCCGATTTATGCGGAATATTGCAGAGCAGGCCTGAGCATGTAGAGTGGATGAGTGTACACCATCCAAGTTTTGATGGCTGGAAACAACGTGCCCATCCGTCCTACATGCAGCAGCCATTGCATGCAGTTACCATAGGTTTCACTCTGGAACGTCTCCACTGAATGACACGGTTCGTCGGAGTTCGCTGGCGAAACTCAGGCAAGGAGAAGGCAGTGGTAAGCGCCATCCAGCAGTGAGTTTAGATTAGAAATCCATTGACTTACTAGAGAAAAGATATTTTCAGGAGCTGTAGCTGTGAAAACCTCGGTTAGCATGCCAGAGCTGCACGCACCGTGGATCTCGAAACTAATAATGTAGCACGTGATTTTGGATTTTGCCGCTTGCAGAGGTAATGCCCTCTCGTGGCTTAATACGCCCTAGATACTATTTATGTATTCCACTCCTTAGGTCGGGCAGTACAGGAGAATATTCGGTTCTCGGCTTCTGTATTGGCCCTCTGTGTTGTCGGGTCAATACTGCCAGCCTTGAACCAAACATTCTCCTGTACTGCCCTCCACTCATGCAATAATATTATATGTGTACACCATATCTTTATGCAGGAGCTTATGAACTATCACAAAGTGGCCAACTGATATTCTTCCCACCTGTGATTCTAGCTCTTCCGCTCGTCTCATCCGAGTCTCCTGCTCTTGCCTGCCCTCCCGAGCAGTCATCCGATTGACTGCCTCCATTTCTTGAAGTAATGTCTCCCGCTCCTGGATGGACTCCGCCTGGAGGGAGCATCCAGCTCAAATAATCGTACAGCAATAGTCATTCGTGTATGCATGTACATGCAAACTTGCAGTTCAAGTGAAGTGCCAACCGACCTGCCTAGCTTTGAGTACATCCATCCTCTCCTGAATTTGTCTCTGTCTCTCATTCATCACCTGCAGCAAACACATACAAATGTACATACAAGCAGTAGTGCATGTAGCATGCAACCTCGGTTAGATGGTCACAGCATACGCCGGGCTGCAGGTACCTCAGCCATGAGCTTTTCTCTGGCCTTCACTTCTCTCTCCCACTCTGCTTCACGCTTTCTCCACATCCTAGCTGCCTCCTCCCTGCATACATACAATTGCCACCTTGAATACATCCCAGGTTATGTATATTTAATACAGAGCCTATAATTCCAGTAATAGTTGCTGCAGTAACTCCGCCCACTTCTTTTTGCCTGCAGGCCTCCCACAGCAGCATGTACTCTTCGTACTCCATGGTGAATGAGAACTTTTACACTATGCATAAAATTAAATCAGAATCCAGGAAGGTGATACTAATTGGGAACCTACTGGTAGAGAATATCAAGCTCCGCCTCTCTCTCCTTCTCCAGCCTCAGCTGATCTGCAACAACCTGATAAAATAGTGCAGCCATGTTGCCAACTATGAATTGCAATCAGGACCTAGCTACAAATAACATTCATGGATTGTACAGTTGAGGGAAGGGAATCTCTAGTCTCAAACCCAGCGTTCCCACTTTTGCGCATTCTGAACACAACGTACCCATAAGCTGGGAAATTCGTGATGTTCAAGTACTCAAGAAGCACAAAGTTAAAAGGATTAGGAGGATGTGGTATTTTCCACCCTACACATGCATACAATGTATACTCACACTGGACATGCATGCATACGTATACTTGTATACCTCTCCTTACTGTATGCAAGACAGCCAAAACTAACCTTCTTCATCCACTCAGCATCTGCTTTTGCCTTCTCTCTCCGTGCAGTCCGCAGTACTTTGTCCTCTTCCTCCTGTCAGTGAGAAGCATTATTATGTTCACCCAACACACACACACACACACACACACACACACACACACACACACACAGGCTGTATTAGCATGTGTGTGTGTGTATTTGGACGTGCTGTACCCTGACTATTGGTGTGTGTGTGTGTGCTGTACCCTGACTGTATTGGTGTGTGTGTGTGTGTTTGTGTGTGTGTGTGTGTGTGTGTGTGTGTGTGTGTGTGTGTGTGTGTGTGTGTGTGTGTGTGTGTGTGTGTGTGTGTGTGTGTGTGTGTGTGTGTGTGTGTGTAGGGTACACCCACTTCCAAACATGTACCTTTGAGGTAAGATCTTCTAGAATCCTCAAGTCCAACTCCTGTAATGAAGCGAAGGGAGTCAACAACAGTGCATGATGGAGTTAGAATTAGTTCCAAGGACGTGCTGATTTCGACGAAGTTTACATCATGATGATGATCAAATGAGTTGCGGTGTAGTACGTAGCGGCTGAGCAACTGGTGAACTTAACTGTTGCTGTGTATGTGTCGTATAGCTACTATTTGGTCCAAACCAAGGGTGGTGGTTGAATATGGAATACAATACCACGGATGTACAGACAAAGCTGTGTTTGAACTCTGGTAATCAAACGAACAAGAATAAAGTTTACTCCTCTTCAGTATGGGATTCATTCAGGCTCACCCACCACTCTGTTCAAGTCAGCCGTCGACCCTCCCTCCTACTCTTTCCATTCAGGAACGTAACAATATACTGGTATGTACATACATGTTCCAGACTGTGCAGTCTTAGTTACCAGTGCCTCCTGAATCTGTTGACTCTTCCTCCGCAACTGAGCTTTGTACTGCCTTGTTAAAATACGACTGAAGTGAGTGCAAAAGTGGAAGCATTAGGGTTGGAACTAGCCTCGTTCCCAGGCCTGAGTCTTGGGCCTGGGAACGAGGCTAGGTTGGAACATCCCTGGCATACATCAGCTGGTGAATCCAGTGTACATGTAACACTACAAACAACCCCACCCACACTAACCCATGCTCTGCTCTCCTCTGGGCAATCTCCAGCTGTCTTCGTTCCTCTTCCTGCAGGCAAGAATCACAGAGAAAGTAAGTTTGCTTCATTCCATATAGGACACTGATGCCCTGCGTATAAACAATACACATGTTGGCATGTTGTGTACATCTCATTATACCGTAGTCGCTTGTTACTAGATGCATGCTCCTATATCTTCACAGGAAGGAAATATGCACCTATAAGTGAGATGTGCTTAATTTAGAATGACATTCCTCGAATGGGAAGTGTGTCACTTGGAATTAGAGCTTTTCCACTCTGTAAGATCAGAAATGGCAGAGTTTCTGGAAGAAGACTTCAGCGCTAAATAACGAGTAGCTTGGGACGATAATCAAACCTGCACCTAACAGTGAATCCACTTTTAAGTGAGCTGTGTCTAATAACGCATGACTGGGAAGGAGCTCATAGACTGCAGTAGCCTACAATAGGCACAAGTGCATCCAATCCAAACTAAAGTTCCATCTCCAGTTCTGACATAAATTAGCAACCCCAAACATGACAAGAACAGAAAAGTGTGTTCACTTGGCTTACAAGCAGCAAACAAACACTTGAATGTCTTTATACGCATGGGAGGATCGAGGCCTGAAAGTCCCTTGATATCATAAGCTGGTAGACTGTCAACCCACTAAATCAGTTAACAATTGAGGCTTGATGAATAGCTAGTTTCTACGGTCTGTTTGTAAATGGTGCTGCTTACCGCTTTCTCTAGTTCCACCTGTTCCTGCAGTAGCATAGCCTGCTGCTGCTCCAGCATGGCAGCCTGGGGGGGGGGGGGGGGGGGGGGGGGGGGGGAGACAATTAACTTACCCTAGCACTCATCAAGCTAACTTCCAAGCACTGAGCATGTAAAGGCAGCAAAATACATTATAGGTTCTCAAGATAAAGAATAATACCTACTGTAGCTACTCCAGGTCTGTAAACTAAGGTGATAGAGAGGTGCCTTATGTGTAATCTGGAGGTTGCACAAATTCATGCAAAATGCTTCGTTGCAATCTCTCTAAAGGAAATGCCATGTGGTACACACGTACCTAGTCTCGTGCCCAGACCCTCTCAAAAGGAAGGATCTGGGAACGAGACTAACACGTACCTCTTCCTCCTTGGCCCTGATTTCTGCCATTTGCTTCCGTAGTGCCCTTGCGTGCTCCCTCTCCTCCCTGCAGGGTGATGGATGTCACAAAGCATGGAAGCTATTGGCACTCCTTCAGTTTTGGAATTACTACAGGTCAATCAGGACACTTGACCAAGTTCCACCTTGAATGAGGACACCTTGCTAATCAGGACAAATAATGTTTGGGCCCAGGTGTGTCTAATATTTAGGGGGGTTCCATGCACTGTACGTAAAAGGATGAATAGCACCACATCGGATGAATAGCACCATATCGGATGAATAGCACCACATCATTGCCATGAGAAGGCCTACAACTGCACTAGGTCCATCTGTAGCCAAGCACATCAAATAACTCCATTTCACTAAGCAGTAAGGGTGTGCCCAGTGTCCTCGGCAGAAATTTGTTTAAGAAGGGCAGATAATGAGATTCATACCAGTCAGTATATAACCTTGTGAAGTCCTGTATTTTAAGTGGTTGCTAAAAGGTAATCAACGTGCAGAGGCTGGCAAAGGGCACATTGTGCTTGACCAGACCACAAAGGGCACATTAGAAGCCCAAAGGGCACAGTGCCTTTCGGTAGAGGCCTAGCGAGAACACTGGGTGTGCCCACGTACACTTTTCTCCTCTTCTTCTCCTCCTCCTCAATCCTGAGAGCTGCCAGCCTCTCCTCCTCCACAGCCAGTTCATACCTGGACAGGGATCACGTTAGCAAGCTCATCATAACATAATCATGGGATTGCCAGCTTAATGTCCCCTCCAATTTATCGTGCTACACTCTGTAGCCCTAATACATGGAGAGAAAAAACAGTGGAGACAATTGCAAATCCAAGCACTGCCACTGTAGATGGTCAGATGCTGATACACGTACACAGTAAACACAGTCAGTGTCTGCTCTGTAGTAACAACAAATACTCTGTCATCTGACACTATAGTTGCACGCTCTCTACCTGCTTCAAAGACTGACACACCATTGGTCTTATGTACCTTTCTTCTTCCTTCCTGGCTGATTCCAAATCCTACATGTAATAGAAAAGTGTAGTTTAATACGACCAGTTGGAAATATTCGACAAAGCCTTTCAACATGTGACAAGCGATACCATACCTCTTGCCTTTGTTCTATTTGCTCCTTCCACTCCTCTTCCACTGCCCTCTGCATCTGCCGGGACTCCAGTCGCCTCAGGTCAGGACAGTTGGACCGCCAATGCTCCCGAAGCTTCTCCTCTGCAGTCTGGGGGACCACAATGATACCATATATGTACAAGGTGGTGCATTTAGTACAGTCTACTCAACTTTGAAATGGCTACACGCCCTCTTCCCATGCTCAGTGGCTGGACACAGTCTGCTCATACTCAGAGGAGTCACATTTTTGGTCTGTAACTATACTAAGTGAGGAAACAAATTGTAGTACTTGCAGAGAGGAAAGTAATGTCACTGGAAGTGACCTCAGGTGGTCACATGACCAGCACATGTAGGTTGTAACTTGTAATCAGAAATACCACCCACTCTCCTAATAAGACAGACTTTTTAACCATAGCAACCACATACAACGACAAACAGAGCCTGACTAGCTGTCACCATGACATGTCTTTCAGTACCTTCTTTCTTTCTTGCTCTCTATGAGACTTGAGCACCTCAGTTCTAGTGCCAAGACAAGCAATCGGTGGTGTTTAACATATATCAGCTCAACTACAGCAGTGAGGACTCTGATTTATGTCACATATGTATTCTATAACTGAAAGGTATATGTACCTTTCCTTCATGTAAGAGAATTTGTCACGTGGCATCTCCTTCAGCTCTTTCTGAAATTAAAAGGATAACTATATGTATAAGTACATGCAAGGCACATGTAAACATCAACAGCTAGAATATTATAGTATATACACAATGGCTGAAGGTCACTACAAAAATAGGATTATAGGCCAACAGTAGCCTCATTCCCAGGCTATTCCCACCGCCAGTATTTGATGGCTTGCAGTATGTGATCAAACTATACTGGCAGTGGGAATGGCCTGGGAATAAGGCTAGGCCAACAGTATTGAGTACTCATCCGTATACATGTGGACACAAACATTCTCCATTCATTAGTATGTAACATAGCCTCGCTCCCAGGCGCCGGGAACGAGGCTATAGGTAACACTAATGCTCCTGAGAGGATGCTTGGTGCACATCATGTTGATCCTACAGAGTATTGTGCATACTTCCATGGCTTCCTTCTCTTCTCCCAGAAGTCTTCTCAGCTTCTCTCTCCTCTCCACCAGCCTTCTCTTCCTTTCCTCCACCTTCCCCTTGGAGTAGTAGGCATCCATGCTGTACAAAATGGAACACCAAAATGACTTCAGCACTAAATATAAAGAGTACAGTCACGTAGCTGGGATGAGAGTCAAACCTGCACCTAACGTATGCCTCCAAGTGAGCTGCGCTTAATAACACGCGACTTATGTATGATACGTTTTATTGACCACAAGTCAATGTATAAGTCAGTGAAGGACATCTCAGTTTGCCAGACTACGTGGCACTTGGAATCGTGCATCAACCGTCTGTGTATATATGCAGTACCTATCTTGAAAAGACTTGGCTGACGTCCATGCTTCCTGCTTGAGTGACCGCACATCTGAATTATGGAAATATTTGGAGCGCTCCGTCCACCTCTGCTTCATATCATCTTCGTGAGTCCTCCTCTGCACAATCAGCCGCTCTGGCTGTGCCCCACCCCTCCTGGTCATGTAGTACGGCCGCAACGTGGGCAAAGCCATCAGTCAAATACAGTGAGGCCACCTGCATATCAATACACACAAAGGAACATGGATTCATGATGAAAAGCAATTTCTACACTCACAAACCTCATCATCAAAAACAGCATTTTACATTTCGCAGAGTAAATGTGAAATGTGTTGTCATTGAGTTAAATTTTCTTAGAGGAAGATTGCTAACCATGTACTTAGGCTTTCTGCTTTCAGGTGCTTTGGCACACTAAGAGTATGAAAGAGTCTGTTGCATCTGTGGCTACCACAGTTCTGGTGAGAGTTTGGAAGCAGCTGTCTGTGAAGCAATTGCAGAGCCACAGAATGCTACCGACAGGTGCACTGTGGTAGCCATTACGAGTAGCGTCTGATGGCTCAGAACAGCCAGCTAACGAAAACAGCCAGCTGCATGACACAACTGTGCAGAAGAGATTGAAAGTGTAATGATGGTCAACTTAGCAAAATTCAAACCCAGCACTGACCAGCACTGAAAGCTATATCTAACGTGCACATTTATCCTATAGGATCATCGGAAGAAAACCCTTTCAAA
Organism: Axinella damicornis; assembly: GCA_963931865.1. Classification (NCBI taxonomy): domain Eukaryota; kingdom Metazoa; phylum Porifera; class Demospongiae; order Axinellida; family Axinellidae; genus Axinella; species Axinella damicornis. Next base: position 3,060,560 of record OZ007507.1, read on the forward strand.
ATATGCTGTACAGTAATTCCTACAGGACTAGCCTCGTTCCCAGTCCCACACCCAGCTTTTCGTCGCTTGCAGTACGAAAAAGCGCTTTCTGTACTGCAAGCAACAAAATGCTGAGTGTGGGACTGGGAACGAGGCTACATAAATTCTGTGTAGCATAATTATGGAGGATAATGTATGCATGTTGAACCAACTGGAGCGGACCAGCTTGTTAGTTTAGTAGCTGTGGGTTAGAGCAGGTGTTGCCCTAGTCTCTTTCCCAGAGGAGACCGAGACTAGCCTCGTTCCCAGGTTCCTCCCGTCACATTCTCTGGGGAGGAGCCTGGGAACGAGGCTAACCAAGACTAGTACTGTCCATGCTATTCTTTCTATGACCACTGTATTGCAAACAGAAACTGCATCACTGAGAGCCATATTATATCCTCCAGGTTCCCTCCCTCTGCTCCAGGACACAGATTAATCTATGGTGAAGACTACACACGGTGCAGACACTCTCCCACCTTAACCCTCAGTCGTTCAGACTGTTTTCTTGATCGCAAACTCCTTAGATCTGTTTCTCAGCACCAGTACCGTGCAGCTTTATCGCATCACGTCATTGTTTATACGTCGAGCTCGAGCCCGCCATAAATTTTATCCCTGGTGGGCTTCTATTAGAACAAAGCTGCAAAACGTTCCCTGTCACCTATGTGAGTATGGCAACGAAGTTGTGCTCAACGCTCAAGACCTACGGTCCAAAACCGAAGG